>LOEQ01004256.1:32327-45616 GCA_001685075.1 Bramus lutescens
GCCAGGTCAGACATGCTGAATCTTTCCCAGTAAGCCATGACCTCATGGTGATATCCAGATTATTAGAAACGGGTTAAATCAAGATGTGAGAGTTAGCCAATAAAAGGCTAGAGATAATGGGCCAAGCAGTGATTTAATTAATACAATTTCTTTGTGGTTACTTCGGGTGTAAGATATCCAGGCGGTCAGGATGAAAAGCAGGCCCTCCCTCCATGTTACAGTGGTTCTCTTTGCAAACCTCCCTCCTATAGTAACCTAAAATAATCCCTAGCAGCATGTTTCTGCCAGTCATTTGCACCAAGGCTCTCAACTATGAGCTAGCAGACTCTAATATCCTAGTCATTTATTGGGTACATATCTCCTCCCTGACTTTTTTTTCCTCACAAAGCAGATTTAATCTGTAGGGAGGGAAGAGAATTCTGCATCATGGAGTCATGATTTCTAAGGCAGTTTTATTCATCCAACCGAGTAAACTGGAACAGAAAATGTGACAATGATGTTCACTTCAAGACATGAACATAACAGTAAAATTCCTTAATTCATACTTGACAATTTTGAAAAAAAAGCAGATGTGATACATTTTATTTATGTAGTCTTTTGATAGTGTTCACATCATTACTACTATTTTGAATAGTTATTATGATTGTTTCTACTACTACAAGAAAATAAAGTCTAAGAGGTATTGCAAGTGTTGAATGACCAACCAATAAGAGAGATCACAGTGACTCTTAATCCAGGAACAGTCCTGAGTGAGTGTCTCAGTGCTGATTTTGTTTTTTGGGAAATCAGAAGAAATAACTCAAAATCAAGACCAATAAGATAGATAGATAGATAGATAGATAGATAGATAGATAGATAGATCATATCTATAGAGAGAGTGAAAAATCACTAGGACTCTTATATTGATCAAATCATTTAAAAGACAATCAAAAACTCAAATTCAGAATTTATTATTTATACAGCATTCAGTGAAATAAATTTTGAAAAATGAAAATGAAGTTAAGGCCAGCATCCATGGCTCTTCATTACTGCATTACAGCTTCAACAGAAAAGTGGAAGTGTTGTCTTATTGACTGCAATTTTTAGGGGAAGAAATATTGTGTAGCTTGGATTTGGAAGAAATGTACTTAACGGTTCTGAGAATGTCATCTCCTGTAAAAAGAACTTCAAATAGGAGACAGTTGTACGTGGGAATTTTCCATTGGATTTTCTGTCCATGATTTCTGTGAGTGTCAGTGATAAGTGTCCCTTGGCTTCTGCCTTTCAAGGAGAAGAGAATAAAATGAGAAAGAAAAGGAGGGAAGAGGAGGGAGAGAAATCAGATCCACGGAATGCAAACAGCCCCACCTGCACCCCAGTAAGCAAGTTGCACATTCAGCAAAGTGTATTAACATGAACTTGAATAATTCAAGCTTCCAAACCACAGGAAGAGGCTTTCCAGTGGGAGGAAAAGCCCCGTAATTAAAGTTTCTCCAGCACACGGAGGCAGCTGCTTCCTCTACCAGACGGAGAAAATTGGACATGGCCAAATAGCCTAAAGAAAAGGGAACTGTGGAGGGCATTGTTGGAGAAGTGTTAGGTTTATTCTGGTGTTCTCCAATTATAAAGTCAGTTCTCTGGATACCAGCTTCTTTTACAT
Organism: Bramus lutescens; assembly: GCA_001685075.1. NCBI lineage: Eukaryota > Metazoa > Chordata > Mammalia > Rodentia > Cricetidae > Bramus > Bramus lutescens. The sequence goes on from LOEQ01004256.1 coordinate 33,967, forward strand.
ATTAATGGCCTAACCCCTGGCATATGGCAAGAATGCAGGATTCAACTCTGAGAGACTGCCTGCAAAATGGAATCCTGAGTTCAAAGATGCAAGAGTGCCAGTGTCTGCACATTACAGCTTTGAGAGGGCCTAGAAAACACATAGATTGGGTTTGGTTTTTGTTTTGTCTATCAACACAGAATTTACTTGAGAATGAGTTGTTTCTTCACATATGAAACTTATGGTTTCAAATTCGAGATAGGTAGATGGTAGACAGATAATAGATGGATAGATAGATAGATAGATAGATAGATAGATAGATANGATAGATACATACATACATACATACATACATACATACATACATACATACATACATACATACATACATACATACATACATACATACATACATAGACATATAGACAGATAAAGACAAATGATGGATTGATAAACAGATAAACAAAATCAAGATTCCCTGGTTTCATCCTTCTGCCTGTTAGAGCTGCAGGGGCTGCCATGTCTGGCTATTTCCTATATCTGTATACCTAGAGTTTGAGAGTGTTTCTTTACCACAGAAAGTCTACAGAACTTCAACCCATTCCTCTAAAATGTAAATTCCCAAGTGATTTCAGTCATCTCATCAGCACCTTGCTTTTAGGAACACTGCTGGCTTCCCCCTCCAGGGCATTTCCTCCTTTCAATGCCTTGCCTTCTCCCAGTGTCTTCAGCAAGAATGCTAATCAACATTCTTTTTCATTTTTTTTTGCTGGGGTTGAACAGAGGAGCACAGGCCTCATCTGAAATAAACAGTTCAGTGTTTTTTTCAGGGTGGAGGGGAGAGCCTTGCCCCACTTCGAGGCGATAAAACACTCTCTGGTGTTCCCTTGGGGACCTCACACCATGCCAGGACTCAGAAAAGGTGGAAGCAGAAGGGAGGGGCAGTGTTTCCCTTCTTGACAGCAGATTGAAAAGCTTACCTCCCTTCAAGTTTGATTTCCCACTCACTCACTGCCCCTAATGCCAGTGTAGTGGCAGTTGATTCTCAAGTGGCCACAAGAGATTGCAACAGAGAAATGGAAGGCAAGGAACCTGATAGTTATGGCTCCAGAGAGAAAAGAAGTTTATTGTCATCAAACTATCCAAAAGCTGACCAGAAAACTCGCCTGACTTTTCAGAGGAACTTTCAATTCCTTTAGGACATAGTCCAAAATGTTCATGGTAAAACACTGTTGCATAGGACTAACATCGCAATAAACGTCTCTTATATCTTAGGACTACACAGGTGTATTTCACAAAGTATGGCTTATTATAATCCACCATTTCAATTAAGGAATGTCATTACAAGCTGCTGTGAAAGTTGCTCTGTTGACAGAAATGGTAAGATACAATGAATCATTGAGTTATATTAAACGGTACCTCTGGGGGAAATGGCCTATTATAAATTCTAGAATATGTTCTCTGATTCTGAATCTGAAAATTAAATACCAAGCTCTTATTTTCTTTTTGAAAAAAAAATCTGCTTAGTAAGAAATTCGCCAAGCTTGTAAGATTAGTAAGTTACTTAAAGGAACAGACATTTCTGGCTGAAGGAAGTACCACAAGCCCTTTGACATAAAACCCACACTGGCAGGTGCATTGCAGTCTAGTGATGGTTTGAGGTCTCATGACTATTACCATTAGTTACAATTCCTAGAGGCTCTGTCTACAGCCGGTGGTGCCCTACTTTGGTTTTAATACTGAATTGTGAATAAGCAGGTCAGATTATCTTCAAAGGTATACAGATTGAAAGTGAATCTCTGAAGGCTCAGGGGAGGGGAGAGTGAAGAAATGTAATATTTACTGACTTCAAACTTTTTTCAAGAATCATACTTTTTGAAGTTTTCAAAACCATACTGAAACAAACTTTACATCTTCTAATCGACCTGTGGAAGGTAGGAGAATATTATCTGACACAATTCAGTAGTTCCACGTCTAGAAGACTTACTATCAACCAACTATGTAAGTAGGACAAGCCTGATTCTGCCTCCCCCTGGTGCCAGGGAGTCCTGAATCTGTTGCCAAACATTCATCTTATCTGAGAAATGCTCCGTGTCCTTGGTCCAGAGGTCTCACTCAGGCTCAGATGTCCGCACTTTTCTGAAGCTTTTCTGTGTGGCAGTGAGGGCCAAATGAGGAGAGACTGAGGTGTCACATTCCCCTTGGGTTAATGCATACCAACCTCTAAGGAACAGGTGAAGAATCTATGAGTAGCCAATGGCCCTCTGAAACTGCTTTTCACTGTGTCTGAACATCTTTCCTGGCCTCAGTCACCTGGACAACTTCCCCTTTTTTGAGCTTTCTTTCTCTCTGCCTAAAATACATTTCATGACATTATCCCTCTCACCCTGTCTCTGTCTGCCCATGCCTCTCCACACAGAGAGATACATGCACACATTCATGTATCAATGAACACACATACTTTTATCATGGACCACTCAGGTCCTGCTTACCTAACACTTCTCCGGGTTGGCCTCCTTGTCTAAAACATTGCCTAGTTCTAATGCCATATTCTTCAGTTCTGCTCCTCCTCACTCTAAATTTAAATTCCCTGCTATTCTGGAAATTCTTTGCTTGCTTCTTATGTTGTGTTTTTGTTTTTTATCAGTTTAACACAAGCTAGTGCTGTTTGAAGGCCGCTTGTTCATTTCTCAGCCTCGCAGACTCCTGAATAATCACACAGAAACTATGCTATTTAATTCACTGCTTGGCCCATTGGCTCTAGCTTCTTATTTGCTAACTCTTACATCTTAATTTAACCCATCTCCATTAATCTGTGCCTCACTACAAGGTTGTGGCCTACCATCAAAGTTTTAGCACATCTGTCTTTGGTGGCTCCTTAGCTTCTCTCTGACTCTGCTTCCTCTCTCCCAGCATTCAGTTTAGTTTTCCCCACCTATCTAAGCTCTGCTCTATCAACAGGCCAAGGCAGGTTTTTTTTTTTATTCACCAATGGTATTCACAACCTACAGAGGGAAATACCACATCAAGCAAGGGTTATCTGGAAAGAGAAAGACTCTATTAAACAACAACAACAAAAAACTGCCACTATAGGATTGGCCTTAAACAATAGTACATTAGTGGTACATCCTGTGGTACATTAGTGATTGATGTGGGAGGGTCCAGTATACTATGAGCCTCACAACCCTTGGGCAGGTGGACCTGGGCTATATAAGAAAGAAGGCTGAGCAAGCCAGGGAGAGCAAACTAGAAAGCAGCATTCCTCCATGGTCTCTGCTACAGTTCCTGCTTTTGGGTTCTTGCTAAAGTTTTTGCCCTGGATTTCCTCAGTGATGGGGTGTCACCTGGGAGTTGTAATATGAAATAAACCCTTTCCTTCCCACGCTGTTTAGGTTGCAGTCTTTATCACAGCAATGGAAATATAAACTAAGACATGTGGCCTTTCCTGGGGGAAGGACTTCAAAGCTACTGCGTGAGCTGTATGAGGCTTTGGACTATAAATCATCATTATGTTCTTGCTGCCTGCTGTAGTTACTCCACATAGCAATTTCTCGGTAAATGCCTGTCAACTGAATGAACAAATTGTCTGAAGACGACCTGTCCAAAAATCTTCTAATTTCAAAAGGTAGCCCTTCTTCTCCTACCCTGTCAGTGCACGGGCTTGCTTTATGTCTATTCTGCCCTCTCCCTTCAAGGTAAGCCCTACCATACTGAGCCATGTCCAAACGTAATGAGGCAGTTTTGAGCATGCAATGGAATGAGGACAGTTGGGGAGAGCTAGCAGAAATGTGAAAACTGTGTTGAATAGAGAGCACCCCTATTCTGCAATTCCTGCATTCACCTAGGCCATCTTTGTTACGTCCCATCAGTGCACAGTCTCAGAAATGCATATAACATACAAAGCACAGACTGCACTATTTTCCCATAAGTAGAAAGAATGGATTATAGTTACCACTGAAATGGTGATTCCATTGCAGAACCCCATGCTGCCACCCAATGCTCCTTATTTCCCTTTTATTGCTTTAAGGAGAAGAATCAATTATGGGGCATTTTCTGAAACAGCACTTTCTCATTGGATGCATGTTCTGGATTTCAGTTGTACAGACAGGAATATATTATCTTTCAATTAGATGCAGGTGAACACGCAAGCACATGCATCTCAGTATTGATTTAGAGGCTGATTCTTCTTATAAAGAAATATGAACTTGGAACAACCCAGAACTTTACCATTCTTAAGTACTTCCAGAATCTTTGTCTAATAGTCAAGGAAAGAGATTATAGCTTATTTATTGCCATTAAAATTGCCTGGTTTTGGTTAGTAGTCCTGCATTGCCCTGCCTATTTATTATTTATGTAAGGCAGTGGTTTCTTCCTGTTGTGACCCTTTAATACAGTGCCTCATGCTGTGGTGACCCCGACCATAAAATTATTTTTGTTCCTAATTCATAACTGTAATTTTGTTTTTGGTATGAATCATAATGTAAATATCTGATATGTGGGATATCTGATATGCTACCCTGTGACTGGGTCATAGAACTCCCAAAGAGGTCACAATACATAGGTTGAGAACCACTGTCTAAGCAGAATGGGAACAGCAAGAAAGGAATGGAGAGAGAATTTCCCCCATAGGGGCGGGGTCCATCCTGAGCCTGGGGGTTTCCTGATCAGGGGTATGGTTAGTTGCCCTCTTTTATTGCTATGGAGAATACATTTCCAGCTTGTTTCCAAAGGGAACCCTTTGAGGTCTGCATGTGTATGTGAAATTTTAGGCAGAGAAAAATAAAGAATGCCCTTCTAGCTTTCCTCTTTTTGGAGTGTAAATCCATGCAGAGGTTCTCAGTGTTTCCAGTCCATTTCCTTTCTACCTCAACTGTGTACCCATCTCCCCTCTGCCATCTTCTCCTCAAGCTCAGGATGTGGAGACCTGAACTCATCTGACTGGTGCCCCAAATCATCCAAGGTTCCTCATAAGAATTTAAGACCCCCAATTTTACCAAAATTTTAAAGAACACTGGAACATCAGTACTTTCAAAGGAATACATAAAGGCCTCCTATCTGCACCTGTGCTTCTTGATTCTCTTCAACTCTCATATTGGGATGTCTTACTACTTACTAAAGAGAAACTTTTCTGTTCCTTTCAACTCAAACCTTGGAAGACTGTTAAATTTGCAAGCAAAATTATACAGGAAAGGTAATTCTCAAGACAGAGAAACTAGTAATAATGGCAAGAAAAAAAAAAGGAATAACTCCTTAAATTGCCTACATTCAAATCCATGCAGGAGAAGAATTGAACAGCAAGGATTCCTATTGATTTTGACATATTTTTTATTGCAGCATGGTGTTCATTTATGGAGCTATATAAATCTCATAAGAATAATTGAAGAGCACGTGTAAACCTGTTCCTTTGCCCTGTTTGGGTCGCCTCCCTCATGACTTAACCCAAATGTCGGGAAGCAGCTGTCAGTCAGTGGCTGTGTTTAATCATCTATTGTTCCCCCCATTAACCTGCCCACCTCAAATCCCACCCCAGGCGGCTTCCCCAAAGGTAAGAAATGAAAGCTGGGATGCTCTCATCAACTATAATTATGATGACCTTTTCATGTTTGCGGAATTTTAAAATATATTTTAAAAGAGCAGAAGACAGAAGAAAACGGCCATCACTTCTCATTCATCTGTAATTCCAGATGCAACCTAAGGCCAAGCAGCAATTCAGGGTAGCATATTTTACTCAAGAAGGGATATAGGAGTAAACCTCTGGGACTAACCTTTTAAACCATCCTTGAATAATATCTGCATATGGCTTTTCCTGTAGTCGATGAAATTTCCACATGTGTACTCAAGCATGGAGAGGTATAGAGCGAATTCCTTTATCAGAAACTGCTCCCTGCTTCCCTTTACCTATGAAATGTTTTGTGCAGCAAACATCATGCTCAGAAATTTGTCTGTTGATTCAGCAGACACAAATGATAAAATTCCAAAAGCTAAAAGGGAAAAGGAGAAAACCTCGAGATTTGCATTTTTATAAACAGTTTTATTTTGATATAATTACTGTAACTTTATATAATTGCTTTTTAAAAGTCACAGTATATTTCCTATTGTAAGGAAATAAGAGGAATAGAATGCATTTTTCTCCTTTCCTAATCCTCCATTTTACTTACTCACCACTAGCAGTCTAGTCTGTTGATATTATCAGCCACCATCTTACAGAGATCACAAAGAAAGCAATTAAATCGAGAGTTAAAGATGATTAATCACATGTTTATCCCTATTAGGAATAGACTGGAACCTCTAAATGCTTGAGACTTAAAGCTGAAAAACAGAACCTTGTGAATTTGGCATTGTTGCTGTTTGTTTGGTTTGAGGTAGAATCTCACTATGTATCTCAGGCTGACCACTTGTTCCCCATCCACTTTCCTCAACCAAGCCCAGCCCCCTTGAAGGTGTTTATATATTTCCCTGCATATAACCTTTATGTTGCAAACAAAAGCCAAGCTGAAAGCACAAAGAAGCCAGAGCCACACAGATACCTTCTTTGCCAAACAAGCCATTGTCCTGAGACTGTAGCTTCTGGAGCTACAGACTGCCCTAAGATAGCCAGAGCACCATAGCGTCTTTCTGCAATGTCTGAACTAATAACATTTGATTTCTTCCTTGGAGAAATAGAAGGGTATGAGAAAGAACAAAGATTTGATCCAAGGTGGATATCGTGGTCCATAGAAATTACTATGTGTACTTGGAAATTGGCTTCTTTGTGTCCATTAGTCCCCAAGTTTATCTTTAGAAATTGCCCTATAGTTTATAAAATATGATCTATTAAGATAAAATTTGAAAATGTAATGCTGAGGTAATCTCATCTTTAAACATTACCCAAACCTCTCCTGGGTCTTTTTATCTTGAACTGCCAAAGGAGCTCCTTCATTGGTCAATCCCAGCATGTAACCCACTGCCCTTCCTTTCATGTTTAATTTTGCATTGCCTTACTCTCCCTCAAACTACAATCACACTTTTACTTCTTTACAGGCACAGCACACTTAACATGTTCCTTCCCATCTAATTCTTGTTTATGGAATAGAACCCCTCTAAAAACTCATCAAGACTCCATCCCTAGTTCTGCTGCTTAGATCTTTTGGATCATTTGCTTGACCGTTCTCCTGAAATAGCTCTTTCCGGATCACCGGTAGCTCCGTGTTGCACACAGCCTGATCACTCCTCATTGCTCATTCACTATGATCCGGTCACATATGACACAGGCGGTTGTTCAATTTTTCTTGGAACATATCTGGTTTGCACTTGTCTGTCAGAAGACAGTGTGCTTGTCTTAGTATCCTGAATATTTTTCTCTTCACACCCTTAAACCACTTAACTGGAGTGCCACACAGCTCAAACACTGATTTTCCTCCTGTCCTTACCCTTTGAAGGTCAACCCTGTCTGCAGCATTAAATACTATCAGTCCAGTAGATTGATAACACTCTCATGGACCTTGCCCTGGAAATGGAAAAGAATTACACTATTTGGATTCTATTAAGCATCTCAGGAATGAAGATCCAAAGCTCATTCCGATATTCTAGCTAATTCTCCTGAAGTGCTTTGTTTCATTCAATAGAAACCAGGGAGTTCTTACATCTCATGAAGACAGAACACTGTACTTCACACTCTATAACAGATCCACCAAAGTAACCTGCCTGCTGGCTCCATCTTCAAAATTGTTCTGATTGCTTCCCACCATGCCTGTCATATTATCCTTGCCCTTGCCACAATAATGTCTCCACAGCTCCACTGCACAGTTTGGTTTCCGTCTGTCTCCTCTCCCCTTTCTTCCATAGAGTTAATGCAGGAACCAAAATGATCATTTTTCAGCTTAATCATGTCACCCCTCAAAAACTGACAATTTTTTTCTCAAATCAAGAGCTCTGCTGTGGCCTGCAAAGATGTACTTGGTCCTACCCCTGCTCTCACACCTCTCTGAATGCATCTCTGGCTAATCTTATTACAACCCAATCTAGTCCCATATTGGCCACCTTGTAAGTCCTCAAGTTTGCTGGATGTTTTTACACTTCAAGGTTTTGCACCTTGTGCCTCCAGAATATTCTTTCCTATGATGTCTACATGCTTCACTCTGTCTTCTCGTTAATCAAATGTTATCTCAGTAAATACACTGTCCTGTGTGTGCCACAGCAGAAGAGAGTTTGTAGAGGGAGTCCTACAGGTCTCTCTGGGAATCTCATATGGATCTGGGGCTAGGGAACGGACTCAGATTATGAAAAAAAAACTGAGGCAGAGAAATAAGTGGCCACAATGGGTCTGAGAATTGACAAGCATGGGAAGAAGTCTGGACTTTCATCCTAGCCAGCTCAGTGCTTTCTCTGTACTTTGCTATGGCACCAACATTTGGTGCTATACTAGAAAGGGGCTGCTTTCATTTTGGAAGCACACATTTTTCTGTGCCACATGTAAAAAGTTATGACAGGATTTTTAGGGAGATAGTGTTTCAGTTATGTCTTCTGCAGATAGAAGGATCGTAGATACCTCTGAGGTGTCATTTTTACTCTATGCAATGTCAAGGCAATCTTTCAGTAATTGTCTACTAGAATAACATAGATATTCCTCAAGGGTGATTATCATCCAGCAAAAACAGAATTGGATCAATAATGACTATACATGGAGAGGAACAGGAAAATGTGGATTATGATAATGAAGCAAAGAACCATGGAAACACTTCTAGATGATGCCAATGAACTCATCCAAATTTAAAGAACTGGAGGCTGGAGAGTTGGGTCTCAGTCAAGAGCACTTTTTACTCTCCTGCAGGACGAAGTTTGCTTCCCCGTACCCACACTGTAACTCCTGGTCCAGAGGATCCATCACCTTCTTCTGGCTTATGCTGGCACCTGCATTCATGTGCACATACCTACACACAGACTTGCACACCTACAAATATACATAAGTACAAAATAATTTTAAGTTTCTAACAATTTTTTTTAAAAACTCATTACATATATGTTCAAAAAGAATAGAAAATGTGTTTAAAATGAGTGAAGATATGGGTGGTTCTGTAATTGATCAGTCTCCTTCATTATCCACCGAAATCATTGCCATTGTTCTGCCCTTTCTGGTGTGTTGACACCATGTTATTAGTTTGCTGAGAAAGGGAGAAAGATTTGAACGAAAGATAATACTTACTGGAGCAGGGCTCTCCTGTAGGCAGGCAGGCACCACATTATGAGAAGAAATTCATTTTCTTAAGAAGATGATTCCTTGCCTCAGGCCAGACAGATGGAAAAAAATGAATAAAAGTTTATTTTACATAAAGCTTCATCTTCTAAGAGAAAGTCTAATCAGAACTTCATATTAGATTTGTGCAACCGTCCAGGTCACAAGCAAAGATGGGGCAAAATTTGGTAAAAGTAGAAAAAATATGTAGAATACAACTCTAGTGAAAGAAATAATGAATTGGAAATAAGTACTTATATTAAGTTTGATGCTAACTGACTTTTTAAATAAAAAATACATATATGTTAAAGGTTTCAGAAACTTTAAACATTATATATTGGAAACCAAACTATAGGAGCCAGCAAGGATTAGCAGATAGGCAGAAGGACCCAGGAACAGTTGTGATAAGATATTGTGTCCTCCAAAATTGAGCCAAGAACCATACACACTAAAACTGAGAAAAATATCTGCCACAGCTGAGAAAAGTATACACAGAATTGTGTAGGATAAAAAACTAAAAATGGCTGAGTATCAAATTTTAATTAGTATAAAACTCTGTGACAATTATATTTATTCAGAAGACCTGCCCTGTATCGTTAATTAATTGAAATGTTTGAGCAATGGGTTCACATCATAGCTAACTGATACTCAAGGAACTCTTATCATGAGTGACAGAAAGTACCAGCCTGCCAAATTCCCCTCTGAGTTCAAGATGCTAAGATAAACTATGATAATGATTCTGTTTAGAACACTTTCTTGAACGTAAAATCCCAACCAAATCGTGAAGAAATTTTCACTCTACTTTTTTGTGCTAATTGTTAATTTTTATGCATATGGGTATTTTACCTGCATGCATATCTGTGTACCATGTGTGTACCTGTGGATTCCAGAAGAAGGCACTGGATCTCCTAGAACTGGAGTTGCAGATGTGTGTGCTCTGATTAAACCTGGGTTCTCCAGAAGAGTAGACAGTGCTCTTAACTACTAAGCCATCTCTCCAGACCTTCATGTTTATTCTCTACAGACTTTCTTAGTAATGCATTTCAAATGCCATTTAGATAACTAGAACTTTCATTTTTCTCCTATATAGAACACAAACTCCCTAAACACATATTCATCTATAAAAATGTTATGATAGAATCATACACTTCATTTTTTAAAGCCAGAACAAGCTTGACAAAGCTATACATACAAATACCAACATTTTGCCAGAAGAAAAAGGAAGTCTGCAGAGGCTGACCACTTGCTTTGCAAAACTCTCTTGCCCCACTTCAGGAGGTGTTTCTACCCTCATGCTGCCTCCTGTCTAATTAACAAAAGCTTCCTGGAATGTTTTCCTTCCAAAAACACAATTGATTTCAGTAGTTGGGATCATGTCAGATGGCATGTATCAAGATAAAAAAGTATTCAAATCTTATTTTAGTCATTTCCTCATCTCGAAGTCTAAAGGTCTAGACTTTTAAAGATATTCTTTTTTTTTTCCAAAAGAAGTTTTTTTTTCTCTCTACATTTCCAACAAAGTAGAAACCCATAAAGATAATGCTTCAAATCATGGTGTGGATGGAATGTTTTCATTTGTGAGAGACTAATTAGATTAATGATTTTGTCATGACTTGACTGATATTAGTGAAATAGGCAGCGTCTACATCACTAAGCTACATCTGAGAAGAGCATTTTATTTTTTTTAGGTTTGCTAATTCAGAATACAAGAATTCTCAGCATCATTTCAGCCTTTCCTGACGTCTTCCACAGACCACACTGGTGCCAGACAGATATGGTGCCACCATGCCTAATAGGATTAAATCCCCAGAGATAAATAGTATCTAGTTATACTAAATCAATCTAAGACTGGAATGGTCAATTTGAACATGAGCCCAAAGTTTCTCCTTTCATAGACCATGGAAGCACAGTGGATCATTGACCGTGGAAGCACAGTGGATGGACAAAAGCTACTGAAATCTGGGCAAATATACCCATTATCAAACCAGCGAAAGGTTATGTGAGAATGTGTGAGCCACTGGAGTTCTCTGGGTCTTCCTTTTGTCATCTAGTAACTGTGGTAATTGGACTATATGATCTCCAAGAATCTTCTAGTCCAAAATTATATTAATGAATGTGCAATAGCCCCTGGGGTTTGCTGTGATAACCAAAATGGCTATGAGCAGCTGCCAAACAGCCGGCTGTGCTAAATGGACTTTCATAGACTTCATTATTATTTAATCTCCTTATTTCTAAGGTTTCCATCCTTGCTTCAATCAGTGGAGAAAACTGAGCTTTTTGGGAATAAGCATGAGATGCCATATGGTAGAACTGGAAGAAAATGGTGGCCATTTTCTCAATGTACTAAGTATGGTAACTTTTTAAATGTATTAACCCTTTGAGAACATGATGAAAAGTATGAATTGTATCTTCACAAAAAACTCCTCTCTCTCTCTCTCTCTCTCTCTCTCTCTCACACAC
>LOEQ01004256.1:66868-77123 GCA_001685075.1 Bramus lutescens
CCTGCCGCTGCCTCCAGAGTGCTGAGATTAAAGGCATGCGCCACCACTGCCGCCCTCCTACAGCTCTGTCTTATGGAGATATTTTATCAACTGAGATTCTCTCTCTTCAGATGACTATAGCTTGTATCAATCTGACATAAAACTATCCAGCATATTTTTTGATTTAAAAAAACAACAATAACCAAATAATTCATTAAAGTATTTAATTCTGGTAAATGTTATATATATATTTACTATTTACATATACTATGTTATACAGTGTACAGAACAAGCAGAAAATACATATGAAAAAACAAGAATGCTAAGCTGGCATGCAATGATGTTTAAGGTAATGGGGGAAACTGAATAGCAGAAAAGAGCACTGAAGCCAAAGGAGTTTCTCCATTGGTTTTGGGTCAGCAGAATTTAGGCCAGCGAGTAACTCCTTTTTCCTATGGAAAAATATAACTTGATGATTTGCAATCACAATTATAAACCACAATCAGTAGATTTCTTCCAAGTCACATTTCTGCCAATTGCCATGGCACTTTGGATTGGAATCTTGTACTATTTTTTGAAGTGTCACATTTTTTTATCTGTCTCCTCTCGTCACGGTCCATCATTTTCAGGAGTTTCTCACAAGACTCAGCTTGTTCTATCGATGGCCATTTAGGTAACACATTTCTTGTATTGCTGAGGTCCCCAGTTCACACTGATACCTCCAGCAGCAAGCAGAGTGATCTCTCATGTGGCTCTTTGTGTTTAATTCACCAAAACTGAAGAAGTAATGGCTGCAGCAAGAATAATGGCAGAAGGGACTTCCCTCACCTCAGCAGACATTTTGAAAGATGAGACTCAATAACCCACAGTTGAGTGAATTTCCAATTCCACAAGGATGAGAAGGAAACAAAATTAAGGAGGAAACACATGATGATGACTTCACTGGGACATAAACTTTGATTAAAAACAAAATAACGTTAGGGAAAAAGGAAATTTTGTTTAATCTCCTCTTCCTGTTCTCTTTCTGTTTATTGAAATAGATACAACCAGACGGTAGAAGAGGAGCAAGCTCCAGGTTTTTTTGCTTATCTACACAAAGCAATGATTTAGCCAGAAAGGAAACTTAGCCTCTTTGAAGGTACAAAGCAGAGCTAATGCTGGGCTCTTTGTAGTTACTTCATTTGATAAAGGATGCCCAGTCTCACTGTTTAGTTTTCCGTGAACTGAATCACCAGAAGAGTTACTGAAGGCTTGCAGGCTGAGTCATGTAAGTATTGTAATTTTCCAGGGAACACTTGGCTTTGAATAGGAAGACGGCATTCCAGAGGCAAACAATAAGGAGACAACCAGAGGGTGGGGGGTGCCCCTTTGTTTCTTTAATGGAAATATAGCTGTGTAACCTATCATTAAAGCCACTCTTTATTTGCCTTAGATTAAGTGATTATAGACACATTATTGTCTTTTAAAACTGAAAAGAGTGAAAACTACATTAAGTCTACCAGGAACACTTGTGGGAAAGCCTTCTTAGTACACTCTAGAGCTCACTGTATGTGTGTGGAGTGCCGATGGATTACAAGGCTCACCTATATCTAGCATCACTTCTTAGCCTCTCAAAAACGCTGTGATTTAAGCAAAGTCATCTGAAAAAATACAAGACTTATATAACTCAGTCTGGAAGCCTTTGCTAACTTCTCTGGTGATCCAGTTCATGGAATACTGCTTTCTGCAGTGATTTCCTTCACTGGTAATCATAGAGATAATTGAATGCTGGCAAAGCACTCTTTCTGCAAATTTATATTAAGACATTTTATTAACATAGAATATACCATAGCATATATCTCAAACATCTATTTGTCCACTGTCACACAGAGAATTTCTAGGTGTTGTTAGTACCAAAAACCTTATCTGTTTATCAGTTTGCATGCATATGAAGCCTGTGGATGCACATGGCTCCATCACCACTGTACATAGGACCATGAGACTTGGTGAAAAGTCTCTGCAGGATGCCTTCCACAAAAACATATATCAATATAAAGCATGGTGTTTTTAAGGCTATTTGTCTCTAATGGCACTCCTGTGTGTAGTTTCCCTCCCCAGTGTATGCATGGCAATCGCCTTGTTTCTCTTGGTTTCTGATGGAGTGGTCAGGATCCAGGACTCCAGGGGTCGACTCTTTATCAGGTCTGCTTGATATTCTGCCTTGAAAACGAAGTGTCTTTCCATGATTGCACCATGTCAGAACAATCTGCTTGGCTCTCTCAGTTCCCAGCAATCCACTGCTCTCCACAACGTCCATTGAAATTGTGCTGCATTGTCATTGTAGTGGTGTGTATGTCTTCACAGCTTGGGACTGTCTCCACATCAGCTCATCGACCTGCAGATGCTCAGTTATCCTGTAGTCTTCTATTCTCCTTGCCGGCGGAGCTCCAGTGTGGCAATCTATGCCACTGGGCTGGCTGCATTCCAAGACATTGTTTCTGATGACAGTCCTGACTTGCCATTTAATTCTAAGCATTACTCATAGTGCATAGGAAGAACCAGCGGGCTTCTCTCATCCATCTCTGTCTTGTAGCTGTGGATGAGGGCACACATTACTATCCTATAAATCTAAACCTCCTTTTATGTCAAAAGCACAGTACTGCCTTGGTATATTTTCTAATTCAAAAAAATAAAAAAAAAGAATACTTTATAGTCTTCTTGTGTTTCTGGTCAACGATGGATAAAACACTACCTATGTAGCATTAGCTAAAATTTTTGTATAATAATTACAAAGCACAGATATGAAATTAACAAGGCCTTTCTCTACAGTCCTTCTACCCTAACAATCCCAAAAACCTAGATGCCACCTTGTGATGTACTGGATGAATTGTTATTGACAAACTAGAATTCTCTGAGGCTGGAGCCATGCCCCCATGCAAGAAGACCTGCATGCCTTCACCTTCTATCTCTGGAAATACTACAGATATGAGACAGAAAATATCTTGTTAAAGAATACACCTCTTTTTTCTTCCCTTTGAAGTAAGCCTGAGAAAATAAATGAACCACATATAACATAATCTTGTAGAATCTTTGTAAGTTCCATAGTGGCCACTTTCTTAGGTTTTCCAGCATTCACGCCCTCCTTACTTGGGAAGTTCCTTGTCAATTACTACCAAGCAATTTTTTTGGCCTTCCACAAAAGTGGCTTTATAAGAGAGAGAATTCTGCCAATCAGCAGCTGCTTGAGCAATCAGCACAGCTCCCAACTTTGGAATATAGCTTAAAGAGAGCTCAGTATGCAGTCCAGGTCAACCGTCACACTGCCTGTAGACTTAACCTTTAATTGTCATAAAGAAAGTATTGTGTTTCAGTACTTCAACTAAGCTTTCTGAACATTGTGACAGATACCTTAATATTCACTGTCAAACTTTCAAAGACATTTGTTCAGACCTCCTTTCCATATCTGTTCATGCCATTAAAACCTCAGTTTTTTTGGAGTTCTTTCCTTCCAAACTATCACAAACCTTTCCCCAAGCCGGCTACAGTTTTCTTGTCTTCTATGAAAGGTCACTATCCCACTTTTCTCCTTTTATCTCTCTAAGTATAATCCTAGTTTTCATGCACACGATCCTTCAGCAGCATCACTGAAGCCCAAGACTGGATCAGATAGTAGATATTCCTTCCCAGGACTGTTCTGACTACAAAGAATGTGATAGCCCCACTAAGTAAACCCATCAGCCCTCTCTTCAGCAATCAGCATAGCAAGATAAAGAGGGTTATAAAAAAACCTTCCCCAATAACAATAAAAATCTAGGAACACTTATAAAGAAGACATTTTAACAAATTAACAGCTGTATGAAAGATAAGAGTCTTGCTATATAGATCAGTCTTATTAACATTTTTAGCATCTTGGCCAGTGTTTGCCCAAAGATCTCCCATGATAACCAATGAGTTACGCTTCTCAGGGGAATTTGCCCATATCCTGTTAGAGTATCTTTCCTTGTTCTCATATTTGTGACCATCATGAAAAATATTTGTCTAAGAAGCCAGAGTGAGAGCTAAGTATGAATGGAAGCTAGTGACCTGTGTTAACTGTCCCACCGAGGAAAGCTTAGCAGTGAAGATCCCATGTCCATATCAGAGAGGCATTTGGATAAGTCTGGCTAACCAACAGGACATCTCTGCAGCTGCAATAATCAGCATCTATCCCACTCAAAGATCTGCTGTCAGCTGATCTCAGGGTGCTTGATCCTCTAGACAGGGATAAGTGGGGATATTGCAGGTAGACTTCACTACAGCAGCTGAATTCTGTCCTGCAGGTCTCTATGAATAAGCCAGTCAACCTGGGCAAGTTCTCATGACAGAAGTGCTAGAGAAAAAATTAAACAGTGTAAGCATTGCTCAAACTTTCATCACAGGATGCTCAGTAACATTCCCATGGCTAAACAACTCATTATCAAGTCTGAAATGGGAATCGAGAAAGACAACAAAGACACACAGCAATGGTAAAGAATTCTGAAAAAGGGAAAGAAATGATGATTTCATGAAGCCTATCAAAAGTGTTGACAAGTACCCTTGGGTATCAAAATGTAGACATCATTCATTTGGTAGTATCAGTTCTAAGGGCATATGTCATTCATTCATTCATTCATTCATTCATCCACTCATATTTAACTCTTTATTCAGTGCTATTTAACAAAAGTCTATTTTGAGTGATATGAGATTTTAAATATTCCAGCAGTCACATTTAGATAAGATATAAAAGGATGAACCCAGCTAAGACCCTAAGAAATAGAGGGGAGGTTGCCTGAACTTGGCTTGCCCTATAGACAGATAATGATTATCTTAAATATCACCATGGAATCTTTGAAAAACAACAGATGGAAAAAGAGGCAGAGACCCACATTGGAGCACTGGACTGAGCTCCCAAAGTCCAGTTGAAGAGTGGAAAGAGGAAGAGTATGAGCAAGGAAGTCAAGACCATGAGGGGTTCACCCACTGAGACAATTTGCCTGAGCCAATGGGAGTTCACCAACTTCAGCTGGACTGGGAGTGAATGAGCATGGGATCAAACTAGTCCCTCTGAATGTGGTTGACAATTGGGGCAGACTGAGTGGCCAATGACAGTGGCACTGGGATTTGTCTCTACTGAATGTGCTAGCTTTTGGGGATCCTGTTCTCTATGGATGTATATATTGCTCAATCTAGATGTAGTAGGGAGGGCCTTGGACTTTCCACAGGGCAGGGTGCCTTGCCCTCTCTTAAGATTGGAAGGGTTGGGTGGAGGATGTGTGGAGGGAGTGGGAGGGGAGTGGGAGGAGGGGAGGAAGTGAGAATTTGGATTGGTATTTTTAAGTAATAAAATAAAAAAGAAATAGTTATAACTAAATTTAATACTTTTATTATTAAAAGTATAAATAGTCTGCTTTATTAGCAGAGTTCTAGACTGCATATTGAACTAGAGGTTAAGGATGCAAGATAGAGGTCCTAATCGAATGTATAGCCTGTTGGTAAAGACAGAAAAAGAAAACTCCCAAAGCAATAAATAATTGTAACTGGTGGGATGGTAGAAGAAAAACAGGATGGTAAAATAATGATTAAGGGCAATTAGATTAAATAGTATGGCCACCCTTTGTCTTTCT
This sequence comes from Bramus lutescens, assembly GCA_001685075.1. NCBI lineage: Eukaryota > Metazoa > Chordata > Mammalia > Rodentia > Cricetidae > Bramus > Bramus lutescens. Next base: position 72,469 of record LOEQ01004256.1, read on the forward strand.
GAGACATTCAGATTTTAGCTGACGGCGGAAAGGTTTGTGTCCAACCCTCTTGGACATAGCTTTCTGCGACTCCTGTATTCTAACAGCTTTCTGCTACACACCCCGCACAAAACTCATCAGCATCCCAATCTCTCAGCATGATTTTGCTAGAGATATTGTAGCATACCTTTTCAAAGGCCCTTATAGGAAGCCTTGGCTGTGCTTCTGAGTCCGCCAGCAAGGATGCACTTTGTAATAAAACCAATATAGTAAAGGATATTATGTGAGATCTTATTACCAGGTAGATACATTCCTGCATTATGACTTTACCTGATAAGAACCTAATTTTTCCTAACAGAAAAGCTGAATTGCAAGTTGTTTTCCTCGGTGCTTATCTATTTCTTTAAAGGGTAGGTGGTTATAGAAAGAATGCATAATGCCAGAAGATAAAAGGGAGAGAGCATTGCTTCAGAAACAGCACAAGGAATGGCAAAGGCAGAGAATGGAGGCGGTGAGAATAAAGGAAAATATTGGCAATGTTTATTTGTTCTTAAACTGAGCAAGCGTAAAATTGCTTCAAAGAAAGTTTAACTTTTTCACACTGCAATACCCAAGCAAGAACTAATGAGGAGAGTAATTTCTTAGAAGCAGTTTTTTATTGTCTTTTGAAGTTTCAGATAAGGAAGATGAAGGATTTTCTTTCCAGTCTCAAAGAGTTCTGATGTTTCTTGAAATATATAGATGTATCTTAAGGAAAGAGGAAGAATGTCGTTTGAAAGCTATGAATCACCTAGGATTTCTTTCTCTTTCTAATTCTTGCTCTACTCTTTGAATACCTTACCAATAGCTAGCCATTGCTGTGTGCAGCCCATTGATATCAAAACTACCACAGACAAATGTCCTGCTTTCTTTGTTCCTTGGGCATCACAGCAGGTTCCAGGGATGGCATCTGGAATGACATTCTGAGTGAACTCAGCACCACAGACTCTCATCTCCACTGGGATCAATACTAAGCCCAACAGCAGAGAGTTTAAGTAGTTTTGGGTTGTCGTGTACAGAGAGCAATATAATGGATGTTGATCTCAGAGATGCCGTCTTCATGAGAAATTACTGAAAAACCACAGTTGTTGCTGTATGTTTTCATACTGGACACTTTAGAAAATGACTATAATTACACAAAAAAGAGAATCCACATAACATGTTGGGCTTTATATACTTTAAATCACAAAAATATATTTGTACATTTACCATATATTTTTTGTGAAGGAATTAAACAAGGACAATTGGTCCTGTGTTTTGCAGCGAAGGCTCACTCTGGTTAATCACTTCCAATAGCATACCTGACCTCTGGTAGATCCCATGTTTGCCCTCTCCCACTCCCTACAACTGACATTCTGGACTTTAACACTGAAATTTTCTAGATCATTTTATTTCATTGAGATATTTTCAGGTGAAGATTAAAAGTAAATTGAAAAGTGTCCAATAGTAGTTAAACTAATATCAAATTAATGCTTTACAAACAAGAGAAAGGCAGCTAATTGTTAATGTGCAAACATAGTAAGACAGACAGAATCAGGACAGAGAAAGCACTGTAAAATATGACTGCCTCCCTTCAATATCAGTTAAAGTCACTTGGCAAAGAAGAATCACTGATACAATAATAAGCAGGTGCATTTATGTATATGTGTATCTGTGTTGTATATGTATGTATATGCCTGTATATATGTGCATGAGTGTATGTATGTGCATGTGTGTATGAGTGTTCATATGCATGTGTCTGAGTGTGAATGGCTAAATACAAACTTCAGAATTTCCTTAAAACAATTTAAACTGAGGTTAATATAAAGGTTGATTGCAAGTCACATGGAAATGAAATTATACAATGAAAATGTATTAGCTGAATAGATGGCTGACAGATAAATTTTATGAGTCACTGTAAGTTCCCCTATTTGTGGATATGAAGCCCCTTCAAAAATAAAATAGGAACTAAGACTTGGTCAACCCTTCAAAGACAACTACGGGTACCTCCTTCTGTCCTTGTGGCTGTGGCTCATTATTAGATGAAGCCCTTCAACTGTAAAAAAGGAGGCCAGAGAAAATAAAAACAGTGAAACGGGGGCCAAGTTCTCACAGCTTAGTGCTGAACCAAACTGCCAGTCTTTTCACTGTGGATCAAACATAGTAATACTAAAGAATGAACATGGAGGTTGGTCCTATATTCTTTATTACATGAGCAGCCTGCACAGCAGTGGGCCTACTTCAGTGAATATTGACGACAGTAGAACCCAAATCAAGGGTTTTTTATCACCTGGACTTGGAAATGTAAATCAATACCTTACAAATAATAACCTCTCAAAAAAGAAAGGAAGAAAAATCTCAAAGTTTAGCTCCATAGTTGAAAGCTTACTTACATTTTTTTAAATTAAGCCCAGCTCTATCTGATTTCAACACTTTTAATACTTAGGTCTGTGAAGTGATCAAAATAGAAATGGGATGATGTAGTAATTGAAGAGCCTTAAAGCATTAGAGAAAGCAAAAAAAGTCATAAATTCAAAACCCAGATGTAAGCCACAAAAGTTGGGAAGGCCAACACATCCTTCTGCATTTTTCTCTGTACTGCCCTCTGTGCACAATGCTGGGTACTTCTGCGTGTAATTCTGTCACATCTTGAGTGAATTTGGCCTGTCTAACTCTTTGATTTCATTGAGTCATTTGCAGAGACCTGTCCATAAATGTCATAATTAAAGTTAAGTTACGTTTATCTTCCTTTCAAGAATTAAAAAGGAAACATGAAAGTGATTACAAATTACAGATTTGAAACAGGCATGTAGACTATATTTTTTGTATTATTAATAGAGCAGTGCTGAAAAACACTGCCAACAGATGGAGTCAAAGGAAGACAGTTTACAGATTTACCTGGGTATTCGGGGAAAGAAGACAAGAATAAGAAATTAGCTCTTTACCTCTTGTTCAGGGCACAGGTTATCAAAGCACTAAATCTCAAAGTTATAGCATAGCTCCTTTCTCACTCTCCTTCAAGCTCAGTCTTAGATGTGTCCTTTGATGCTTAACGTCTTGCAGAGAGGAAATGCAGTCATTTAACTCAAAGGGACAACCACATCCAGGCCAATCTGTAGAGACATTCTTCCCCTTGGCAAAACCACGGAAGTTCTACATAGAAATACCATTAAGTGTGTTCTGGACCCCTCTCTAACAAAGCAGAAGCTACCAGCATTGCACTTGAACAGTCAACTGCATATAAGACCAGCTTTTCTCATTCAGTAAATGATCAGCTTCCTTGTTGTAGTAGTGTCTCCTTCTGTTTTTCTATAGCAGAGAGCTTTGGAGCCTTGCTATATGAACATCCTACTGTCTGTTGAATGATGTTGAAACTGGGGGAGTTTATAACCATTAGGGATCAGCCAGTAACTCTGTTATTAAACATTGATAAGAGAGACAACACCACTTTTTTTAGAAAGTTGTTATTCTCATGGCTTTGTGTGTGTTTCTATGTTTTTCTTTTTTTTTCTTTTTTTTTAAGTTATAAAGCTGAATGGCCCATTTGCTCAGGATACTTATTAGCTCTTGTAGCTTACATTAACCCATTGTTCTTATCTATGTTTGCCATATGGCTCGGTACCTTTTTCAGCTGGCAGGTCACATCCTGCTTGCTCAGTGGTCTGCGCAGGACTGGGAGGAAACAACTTCCTCCTTCCCAGAATTCTCCTGTTCTCATTGTATCATTTCTACTTCCTGTCTTGTTTTTCATTCTGCTCTGACATCATTGTAGGATCATACTAGGGATCTGTAGTCAGTTTGTTCAGGTTTTAATATATTAGTTAAAAAACTTAGTCTTCCTGAGGAAACTACTCAAATTGCAAAGGAGAATCCAGATCATGTTGGCTACATGTATGATCCAGAACTGCACCCTAAACTCTAAAACAATACTCTCTTAGGAGCAAAAGATTTTGTAACATCTACCCCAGTTTGAAGCTTCAGATACTTACCTCAGATCAGTGGAACAGTCTTTGGGGTTCACACTAGAACACTGGTCCTCTGGATTTATTCAAGCCCAGTTATATTCGAAGCTGCAAGGTATCCAATCCTCTAACTTAATTCCACCACTTTGATAATGTTTGAAACATTATCTAGTAAACACTTGAGGGAAAAATATGGTTGTTTCAGGTCATCAGATAGCCTGGATTTCAGTGAACCCACACACACTGCATAAGTCCAGAGAACATATCGCTAATAATCCAACAATCATATTTTGATTCATCTTTGACTTATCTGAACATTCCTTGGATAATAATTAGCATAAACAACTATGTATCTTAGTTTGAAGCTATTTTTCTGTCAACTAAAGAAACATTGTTCAGTAGTGTAAACCAAAATGTGAAGTTTCTGCTCCTTTATCCTCAGTCCCCATTAAAAGTCTTTCGTTGTTACTAGGGTTTCTAAAACATATTTATAACATCAGTTTTAGAAACAAGCAGGTATTTAAATAACTTAATTGTTTATAAATCCATTTTATTCTGGGATAGAGAGAAAGCTCTGTAGTAAAGAGTATGTACTTCTCTTGCAGAAAACTGGAGTTCAGTTCCTGGAGCCTATATCAGGTAGCTCTCTCTCTCTGTGTGTGTGTGTGTGTGTGTGTGTGTGTGTGTGTGTGTGTG
>LOEQ01004256.1:94484-105478 GCA_001685075.1 Bramus lutescens
GGGGGGGATGGGAGGGAAATGGGAGGAGGTGGAAATTTTTAATAAAAGAGTATAAAAAAAAGAATCACACAATGTGAGATCAGTTTGTGTAGAGCAAAGAGAAAACATTTGAAAATGTGGAAAGCTGTCAAGTCTAGAAGAATCCATTTGTGATGAAAACAAACACAGCCACAGTTCTGGTCAGTCTTCCAATTAATAGACAAATACTGATATTAGAACTACATTGAAGACTCTTTGGCTTATACATAATACTGCGATTTAAGTTTGGGTCTGAAGAATTACATATTGTTTGAGAATTTTGTCTATGAGTGCACTGTATCTGCCTGATTTCCACTCCTCACCCTCAATACTTCAATTCCTCTGGTGCCCAACTCCTACCCCTCTTGAGTTCATGGCCTCTTCTTTATAATTATTGTTGTTGTTTGTGCATGTCCGTGCATATGTGTGTGTGTGCTTGTATGTGTGTGTATTCTAAAGTCAGTGTGTAGGTTAAAATGTTTTCAAATTTTCCTATTGCTTTCACAGAATACTAAATTAAACATCTTCCTGGCTGGGATTTTTCTGAGGCATGTGTTTTCACACAAATACCAGAATTCCCATTGGGAATTCATTGCAGTTGTCACTGTGGTAGATGGTAGAATAACATTTTCCAGTGTTTTTGTTAGACATGAATGCTCAAACTCAATGACTCGACTTGATTCTACAGCTAAATACTGATGCCTGTATGAGAAAACTTATATAATCATTAATCTTTGCAGAGTTAGTGCTTGAACTAAGGTGTTGCCAGGAGCTCTAACTTGTACCATAGCTTTCTGAATGTCAAATGCACAAATTTCATGAACACTTGATACTATGTATTGTTCATGTGACTACACTGAACTCCACACATGGGGTGAAACAGGGATTAATCCTTTTCCACCAACTGTGAAAAGCGGCCGGTCAGAAGCAGAGCAGAATCAATCACCCCCACCCTCAAAGGAAAGAAAAAGTTCTTAAATGAATCTGGAAGTTGGTGGAGATACAGCCCAGCTCCCTTTCCTCTTGGTTGGGATAGCAGTTTTATGCAAAAGACAAATTTTCAAGTGGGAATATACTGTGTTGGGCTGCACAAAAGCACATCCTTAGCAGTTTCTTCTTCACCTATTTGCCTTCCTTCACCATTGCCTATACCTGGCAAATTATTTGAGCTATAATCCTTACCTTAGGTTCTCCTTGGAGATCTAAAACTAAACCAAAACATAATGCAGATTTGCTTAGATATTTCTAGAATATGGCTGTCACTATGGTTCCTCTGGAAAACAAAACATTCTTCGTTTATTCAAATTGGAATAGTGGTCTTCTACAGTCACCACAATGCAGTGAGCATTCCTAAAGAATCGAACAGGAGGCGTTCTCCACTACCATCTATGGTGATTACATTAACATTTTAAAATCACAATTAGTGAAACCCAGTGAGCCACCGGGTGTTCAGAGGAATGGGGATTCTGCTTCTGCTTAGTATTACAAGCTCTGTAAAATCATTCTGGCTATGGCCTTATATTATTTTTCAGAGAACACGGAAATAAAATTCAAAAACTTCTATTAGCCTTTCATGAAGCTCAGTGGCAAAAAAAAATATTTATAAAAAATGACATGGCAATCTGGAGAATGTGACACACAGCTTTAAATGCACTAGGATGGGACATGGTTCTCATCCCAAGCTGCCCAGACTTTTCATTCATTAGGAAACTGATGGGCATATACAATATTGATATCATACAGTTTGTGGAATTATGAACCGCTTCAGAAAAAGGCAGAGGAATACACATCAACTAGCCCTAAGAAGGAGCTATAAAGCTGCACGAGTTAAATGCCATGGGGCACAATATAGAATGTAAAATGTTGAAAGGTGCCAACATTTACTTATTATTTATTACTTTGCAGAAAGAATTTACTTTAGCGTACAAATCCAGCTCACAGTCCGTCATTTCAGATAAGCCAAGACAGAGACTGAGGGAGCTAGTCACAGCCACAGTCAAGAGTGGAGAGAAGGGCATGCACCCCAGCTGCCCGTCGTCTGCTTGCTCTGGTCAACCTTTTCTCAGTCTCATAGTTCAGGAACCACTGCCTAGGGAACAGTGTCACCCACAATGGGCTGAGTCTTTCTACATCAGTTAACAATCAACACACCCCCCGCCCACAAACACGTCACAGACCAAACTGATCTAGATAATTCCCCATCAGTAATTCCTTCCCATGTGATTGTAGATGGACGTCAACAATAAATTAATCACTGCAGGCGTGGCTCAGAAGTTAACAGTGCATACTGCTCCTAAAGAGGGGCTATTATCCATATCAGGTGGCTCACAGTTACCTGTAACTCCAACTCCAAGGGTTGCAACACCATCTATTAGTCTCTGCTGGGACTTCCACTCACGTACATATATTCCGCAGAATCAGAATCATGCATGAGCGTAATTTGAAAATAAAATCAGTCTTAAAAACCAAACTAGAACAATTATTTTTTAGGAAGATCTATGTTGTTTTAACGTAAGCATTCATATCTATGACTTCTTCATTAGAAGTGCTCTAGTTATATCACAAAAATCTGGTAAGTTGTATTTTCATTTTCATGACTTTAAAAATTTCTATGTTTTGTTCCTGATTTCTTGAGTGACTTATTGATCAAGAGTATGTTCTTTAGTTTCCAGGTCCTAGGATAGCTGCCAGAGTTGGACTAACTGTTGGTTTTTAGCTTTATTCAGTATGATCTGCTAACATAGAAAAATTAATTTTGATTGTATTGTTTGCTAAGATTTATTTTAATTCAGAATATGGTCTATTTTATAGATGGTTCCGTGGGTTGCTGAGATGAATGTGTATCCCATTTCTGTTGGATAGAATCTATAGATATCTATTAGATTTAATTGATAATGTATTTTAAGTCTGAGGTTTCTGTGTTAATTTTCAGTTTAGATGATTGATCTAAAGACAAGAGTTACATATTAAATACATCCATTACTATTGTTTATTTTAATTTTGAAATTTTTATTTTTCTCTCATATATTGCATCCCAACAGTGGTTCCCAGTTCTGTCTGTGCTCCTAGTCCCAGATCCCCTTCTCCCTAAGATCTACTCCTCCTCTTTTCCCTTCAGAAAAGAACAGGCCTCCAAGTAAATACACCAAAGCATGGTATGTCAAGTTACAAGAAAACTAGGCATATTAAGGTTGGATGAGAGAACTCAGTAGGAGGACCAAGATCGCAAAAGCAGGAAAAAGAGTCAGAAACGGTCCCTGTTTCTGCTGTTGGGAGTCTCACAGCAACACCAAGCTATGCATACAACCATAGCATATATGCAGAGGACCTAGGTGAGACCCATGCATGCTCCTGGATTATAACTTCAGTCTTTTTGAGGCCTTGTTAGTTGATTCTGTGGGCTATTTTCTGGTAATATTTTTGACCCCTTTGGCTCCTACAGTCCTCCCTTCCTCTCTTCTGCAGGGTTCTCTGAGTTCTGCCTAATGTTCGGGTCTCTGCACCTGCTCCCATCAGCAGCTGGATGAAGTCTCTGATGATAATTATGCTAGGCTCTAGTCTATGAGTATAGCAGTATAGCAGAATATCTTTAGGAATCATTCCATTGACATTTCTTTTCTTTTCTTTCTTTCTTTCTTTCTTTTTTTTTTGGTTTGGTCACGTTGGATCTCTGTCCTTGATCTCTGGGCTATCCAGACTCTGGTTCCTGGCCCTTCAGTCAGTATCAGGAATGGGCTCTCTCTCATGGCATGGGTCTCAAGTTGGAACAATTAGTGCTTGGTCACTCCTACAGTTTTTTGGACCACCATTATTACAGCACATCTTGCAGGCAGAGAACTTGTAGGTCAAAGGTTCTGTGGCTGGGTTAGAAGTCCACTATCATTATATAATAAGTATATAAGAGTTCTATAATAACTGTTATGCCTATTAGTATCTTATGAAATTGGGAACCCTAAAATTAATTGTTCCCTTTATTATTATATTGTGACATTCCTTATCTCTTCTGGTTAGTTTTGCTTTGTCGTCGACTTTACCAGATTTCAGGGAGCTATCACATTGTATTTTCAGCTTTTGTCTGAATAATAGATGGCGTTCCAGTCTTGACTCTGAATTTGTGGGTATCTTTACCAGGGAGTTTGTCTCTCTTGGTGACAAGAGGTGGTTGTATCTAGTTTTGTGGGCTTTTGTTGTTGTTTTTAGGTTTTGTTTTCTTTTTGACTGGGAATCAGACCCAAGACTTTAGCATGCTGGGCCACAGCTACTGAGTCAGTTCCAGGATCCTGGTTTTTTAGAGCAATCCACTTGTCTCTGCCTATTTATTGGTAAATTAAGGACATTTTATTGAAGGTTATTATTGCAACTTGTTTACTAATTCCTTTGATTTTACTGACCTCTTTTCTGATTGGCTGTAATTTTTTTTCCTTTTTCGGGTCGCTGTTTTACTGTGTTAGACATGATGGATTCTGTCCTACCTATCTTTCTTCATAGATTTCTTCTAATGAAATTTGTTATTCCCTTGCTCTTATTATTGAGACATTTTTCCTCCTCTGTACACAGCATATTTACTGCAATGCTGCCTTGGTTATTTTGAACTGCTTTAGTTTGTATTTATATAGAAATGACTATTTATTCAATACTTTTCAAAGATGATTTTGCTGACTGTACTTGGTTGGAAGCTACTATTTTCACTGCTGAAAACATCATTTTGTACTTTATTGGCTTGTACAGTTACTGATGAGAACTCTGATATCATTATGTGTTCAACATTACCCCTTTGTGCTTTTGATATTGTTTGATATTTGATATTGTTTCTTCACTTTGCGTTTTTGATATTTTGACTACAATATGTCACAGATAAGTTATTTTTGGTTATGTTTGTATGAAGTTCTAAATGCCTATTGTATCTGAATGTCTATTTAATTTCTTCAGATGTAGAAAATTTTCTGATATAATTGAATTGAATAGATTATTTCTTTAAATTTTAAATATCAGCTCTTTTGTATGTCTTGTTAATTCACTTGTTCAGTCTCTTGATCTCATGGTTCTAGAATGGTCATTGTATCTCTTAATGATATCTAAATGGAAAACTTTGTCTATCTTTTCTTTCTTTCTTTCTTTCTTTCTTTCTTTCTTTCTTTCTTTCTTTNNNTTCTTTCTTTCTTTCTTTCTTTCTTTCTTTCTTTCTTTTCTTTTCTTTTTTGAGGATGTGGATGGGTGTTTATTACTGTCAAAAACAGAACGAGTACCCGCCCACTTTGATACAATCTCAAACAAAAACTTCCCCTCTGGAGGTGTCAAAGCAGCCTCATTAATTCCCTGTTTTGAGCTCAACATGGTATAACTTGTGTAGCAAATTAATATATTCTTAAGAATCACTTATTCCCTCTGACTTTCACCTATTACAATAGTAAGCCTCAAATAAATGGGTCTTTCCAAGAAAATTCATACTCATGAGTGGCACAAGCTCCTCTACAGGAAGGAGATTTCACATTATCCTTTCTTTTCTTCAGTTGAGGGGCATCTAGGTTGATTCCAGGTTCTGGCTACTACAAATGATGCAGCTGTGCATATAGTTGAGCAGATGCTTTTGTAGTATGATTGAGCATCTTTTGGGTATATTCCCAAGAGTGGTATTGCTGGATCCTAATGGTCTAGTGGTTAGGATTCAGCATCTCTACCCCGCTTACCTTTTCTTTCATTCCTGATATTCTATTTTCTGATTGTTTGAGCCTTTGAAAATCTATATATCATCTTATTTGTAAACTTTTAAAATCATCATCTTGTATTTCTACTAATTTTATCTACCTTTGATTTCAGTAGTTAAAGAGTCATCATATTTTAGAAAAGTCATAATACCTTACTTTTTCATATTTCTTGGGGTTTTGTGATGCAATTTGCCTATCTGTTGGTTTGGATAACTCTTCTAGTATTATTGGGGATGTTCTCAGTGAGCAAATGGCCTATTCATAAAGGTTCAATGTTCAACTCCACTCATTGCTTAGAAAACAAACTTTTATGGAAACAGCATCAAAATGTACAAGAAACAGAACTATGCCTAAAATCATTTAAAGCCCAATAACTCATCATCACTTGTCATTGACTGGAGAATATAAAAATTAACACAGAATACTCTCTGAAATTAAAATTGTTTAGAATAAATATGGAAATTAAAATTGAATAAGGAAAAAGAAGAGGAATGGGGAAATAAAGGAGAGAAACAAAGCTAAAGTAAAAATGAATAGGAAATGTTATGAAGGAAAGAAAATAAGAGTTACAGATTAGAAAAAGAAATATTTCCCCCAAATGGGAAGGTTCCAAGCAAAATTGCATAATTATAAAAGGGGGATAAAATTAAACTCATTAGCGTCTTTTGAAACAATAGTAGCAACAAATGCCATTATAAACTAGAGAGAGGAAAGCAGGAGGAACCACATAAGAATCAAAGAAGTGTAGACCAAGTAGGGAGTGAAGGGAAGAACATTGTTCAACAACAACAACAACAACAAATTAACAAAATTGGGTGAATGTCTAAATGGGTAAAAGAATAAAAGCAGTTTTTAAATACAATGAAGTAAAAATGTTGCTAAAATAAAAGCCAGTGAGTGGGGACACAGGGAAAAAAAAACCTCCACTCACTTTCTTTTTGTTACCCCTTGCGTAGTATTTTTACAACATTGTACTTACTCTAAGCCCACGTGTACTTGTAACATTAAGGACTAAGTGTTAACCTGCTAGAGGGATGCACCTGTGGGCACCAAGTATACAACTAGAACTTCTGAGTTTTGGGGTTCTGTACCAGTAGACAGCAAATGGAAGGTTCCAGAGGTTGATACACTCACTGAGTTGGTCTTGTTGCAATCAAATTTAAAGTCATCCTCGGATGATCAGATCTGCTCTCAGAAATCCAGGACACGGATACCTTTCTTTATGCACTTTACTCCCCAAGAGAAGCCTCCTGCCAACCTCACTTTCAATTTTATTGGCATCACATGCACCCATAATTGTTTTTCAGGGCTATCTCTCACAATGTGGTCTAGCACAGAGTAAATTTCAGCCTCTTTGTCTTGTGGCTGCTCCCCTTTTTTGGGTTCCCAGAATAGTTTTTTTCAAAACAATAAGTTCATTCTCAAGATAGCACCTGGCTAAGCCATCTTTACAGAATTACAAAGAGCAACAGAAATACTCTGCTTCACTTCTGAACCATCTACTGGGAAAATCACTGTCTCACCAAACCCCACAATTGTTTTTGAGGGCTGTGAGATCTGTGGGTAGGACAACAGTGTCTTTTTAGCAGGGCCATCTGGTTTACCTTCTGTAGGAGTCTTTTGCTTCTCCCTGACTAGGGAGCCACACAGAAGGAGCTGTGTTTGGCTTGGATTCTTTTCTGTGTGAATTGTCTGTCTTGCAACTGTCCTCCCAGTATTTGGTTCCTGTAACTGCCCTTGCGAGTTTCTGACACTCTTGCTCCATTTCTCTCCTTGGGATAAAGTTTGTTTTTCCTTTCTTATTCTTTTCCTTTTCTAGGTTACACAGTGACAGCTCTTAGTCTGCCATCTTACTCAGAGATCCTACCTTGTTCCCCCTGTTTCTTCAAGTAACATATTTTACTTTCTAAAAGAATGCATAGTATTTATTATGTTTATCTTCTATTTAATTCTCCCTGTTCTACTAAATGGAATGTAAACACTTTGAAGGCTAGAATGTCATAATTTTAACTGATATTTCTCAATATTATAGAAGTCTGCTTGACATATAATGGGTACCTCAGAATTATTTATGAAATGACTGAATGAAAATATTATTCCCACTGTTGTCACTTCCTGGCACAAAGCAGTTACTGAATATCTAAACAAAAGAACCAGAAAATATTAATGGACTTGACAAGCAAAGTTATACATGTTGAGGGGAAATTTCAGCGTAGCCTTAAATATGAACACAAACCCCCAAATGTAAATCAAAACATTATTCAAAGGGTGACTAATTATTTCCAGTCATTGGCATTTGTACTTCATTCCTCGGCTGTGAAATAAATCATCATAAACTCTGTATCTCATTTTCCCACACTAGAAGTTGAAAATTGTGTTTTAGTAAAATTTGTGATTCAAATGCAGTTTCTGGAAGATAATTTCTGGCATGGCTGTACGTGTCTTAGTGTAAAAAGAAGGGAACAGAATCTAGCCTTTTTCTATCAGTGATTCCAAACAGTCATTGAAATCCATGTTTTCAGAAAATGTTAACTAATGAAACAGAGTATGTAAGTACTAACCAATAAAATGACCATAAAAATATTAATAGTCTCTTTGAAAGCTGTGTTCTCAAATAGTGAATGAACATGTAAAATGCATTATGTATGGCAGTGAGCTAGAATTAAATTAGAATTAAATAGTTTAAAATATTTGAAATTATAAGATCTTAAATTTAAGGTGAAAAAATGAGTTTAGGCTGAAGTGGCTTTTTAAACAGTTTTGGTATTCTGACCTTTTGCAAAACAAATGAATCATGAGCAATCTGAATGAATGGATGCCCCTTTTCCAGAAATATATCACACTGAGCTATTTTTCCACCATTACCTCGTGGCAAGAGGGGTATTGACAAGTAATGACAGCTACTCTAACTGAGTGATTTTGCCACAATATTCATCTTTCTGTACTGACCAGCATGTTATTTTCACTTGGGCCAAGAGACTGTCTGGCTAATTAGCTTTGGAGCCATGAGGTTGGATCAGCCTGGGTCCTTTGCAATAGACTTGTACCTTCAGGAATATTCACAAACATGAGCTCTCATGAGCCCCTGGAACCCAGGGCTTAGTATTTTATTGTTTCTAGCCTACCCTGCTCTGTACCTCAGCCCAATTTTACAATAGGGTTGAAAAGACTGCAGACAAATTATACTTTGTTCATGGTCACATATAAAATTTAGCTGTGAAACTATATTTTAATGCTGCTTTTCTCCAGAAGTGGAGGCTATTTAGCAGTGATGTTGTTCAGTTATTCCCTATGAACTGAAATAGTCCTTCCCAGAGAGAGCAGGAAAGTTGCCTGGTTCACAGTTGTTAGAACTGTTGAGCTGTGACTTCGTTGGAGGTGGTATGTCACTGGGGCAGTCTTAGAGGTTTCAAAAGTCCTCACAATTCCATGGTTCTTCTCTCTTCCTGCCTCCAACTGTGGACAAGACACACTAAGCTATTTCTCTAGCATGGAACTGCTTGCCTGCTGCCTTGATCCGTATCATAATGATCACGGACTCATCTTCTGAAACTGTAAGCAAGTCCCCATTTAATTGCTTTCTTATTGGTTGCCTTGGCCATTCTGTCTCTTCACATCAATAGAAAAGCAACTAAAGAAACAAAGACCCAGGAAACCAGGAAGAATGAAACACACCAAGCTCAGGAAGTAGAAAAAGCCATAAAGCCCCATTCTCAGGTATTATAAGCCGTAATCGTTGCTGGGGAGAAGAATCTTGGCACCAGCTTAGCTGCTTAGATATTGTGCAGGGAATCTCAGGTATGCCGCCTTGCGAGTCCTTAACCATGCTGTGCTGGGCTCTTCAAAGAAGCAACCGCCTTTGGGCCACCGCTGTTCTTGGATATAATCCTTCACTGAATGGTTTTGTAAATAAATAACTCCAATATATATGCTAATGAAATGTCCGCATCCCAAGGACGAGTCTTACTCACTACAGTGATGTCTGTTTTCCTCCTGAAACAAAGCTGTGGAACACAAAATACATGGACCATTGTCTACATGGTCAGGGACTACAGCGTTCTGTAACTCTTAGCAGGAAAGGAAATGAGCAGTTTAGATGACAATGAAATAAAAATTCCAATTTTATAAAATATATGTAAATATACATATGTATATATAATTTGACAGCTTGGTTTTGGTAATTTGTGTAATAATTTAACCGTCTAGACATTGTCCTTTATTTCTAAGACAATCACTATTGCCTCTATCCTCCTCCCCAGTTTTGTTAGGTTCCATTACACAAGAAGTAGCTAAAATTGACATTGTCTCCTCCAGCAGGCCCTAGTGAACTCATATTTTTCCTTTTTATACACTTTTCCTTTCTCTTAGTCAGCCTACTAGGAGAAAACAAAGGGGAAGCTGTGGCAAAGCCAGGGCTGAGGGCGATGTAGTATATTTTGTGCTATCTGCAAAACCAAACGACACTGGTCCTGAACCAAGAGGATTTAAGTGTAGTGAAAGTTTGTTCAAAAGCAAAATATGACACAGTACACATAATCTAAAACCAAAGGAGAACTGACCCTGGAGTAATATTTCCTATTCCAATGACGACAGTGACTCAGAAAATGATTATCCAGAAAGCATTCCATGTTTTTAAAGGTTGATATATTCTGTAATCCCTATTATGCTTTAAACTCAATCCAAAGCAATTTAATAATTTATCCTTAAGTTTATGTATTAAATTACATTAAGCATGGCATTTATTGTCTTTCCAATCATAATTCACCTTTTATTTTGTTTTGATGAGATTTTTATTTCTTCTTTGAAAATGTCGTACATGTATAAAAAGTATCTTGGTCATATTAATCCCTACTCTCCTCTTCCAGTCCCCCCTGGACTCCCACCATTATATCTCCTATCAACATCTTATATATTTTATTCTCTATATCCCACCAAACCCAGTCAGTGTTAAACATAAATGCACAGTTGTGGGGCCATCCACTGGCACTTTTGGTAACCTAAAAGTGACCATATATCCAGAGAAAAATGACTCCTCTCCCAGAACCCATTGATTGTCAGTAGCTCCTCAGGTAATTAGCTGCTCCCTGATTTATTCTGGGAATTTAACTAGCTTGAGCTTGCACAGGTCTTGTGTAGGTAACCACAGTTGCTCCAAGTTCTTGACAATGGTCACATCACACCCAGAAGACAGCATTTCACAGCATGCCTTCCACCCCTCAGCTCTAAAATTCTTCCAGTTTCTTCTCCTTCTGCTAACTAATATATATATAT
>LOEQ01004256.1:105528-116570 GCA_001685075.1 Bramus lutescens
TGTATGTGTGTGCGTGTGTGTGTGTGTGAGAGAGAGAGAGAGAGAGCGCACGTGCAGACTGAGCACAGGTGCATGCAGGTGCTAGCACAGAGCAGAGAGGCTTCAGATCCCTTGGAACTGGAGTCACCATGGCTGTGACCCACTTGATGTGGCTGTGACTTCATTTGACGAGGTGTTGGGACCAAGCTTTGGTCCTCTGCTCAAGGCAGTGTTCTTAACTAAGGAGACATCTTTCGAGCCTCTCCATATCTGAATTTAGAGAGAAATTTCCATCACACAGGCGCATGCACGCATATACTCACACATTCACATGCATTCACTCATGCATTTGCATGGATACACACATACCTATAAAGATAGACATATAAAGGAATATTATAGAATATTTATTGCTCTTACCTGTGAGTGGGCAAATAATAAGTAGCTTTTATTTCCTCTTTATATTTTTTCTAAAACTTTTGTTTTGTTTTATAATCAGAAAAAAAAACCATTTGCTTTACAATAGTGATCATTCTGAAAGAGAAAGAGGAAGCACCACTTGGCTAGTTGATAGAATTTTAATACTGATTATAGTTTATAACTTAAACACACCATTTATTGTTGTATGTTGATATTCTTTGCCTGTAGTTATTTATTTATTTCTGTAATTTTCTGATTGACTATGAGGCATATGCCTAGATTAGAAATGGCTAACAATAATTTTATATAATATGTTGAGAATAGGCAAATGGATGAAACCATCAAAATGGTTTGATTATGTCACTATGCTAATTGCTTAGTTACAAAGAGAAGAGAATGGAATTCAAGGATACAGATGCATAGACTCACCAGCCCTTTATAGACATAGGCTTTCCCATACATCCCTGCTATATAATCACAACAATTGCTTAAAAGTTTGCAAAACTTCACAAACTCTAACTTAGCCCTAGATATCTCTAGTGTGGATCTCAGAAACTTTCACCAAAGTAAAAATAGCCAATATTAACTCAGGGACAAGAGGAAACTGATGGGCTCTCATTAGTTAGAATATAAAATGTTAATGAATAAAATAGAAAGTTAGTAATTTGTTTTACTTAATAAATATATTTTTATATGAGAAATGATGAAATAACTGGGGATATAGAATTCATAAGTCTTCTCAGAATACTATAAACAATAATAACAAGAAAATAACAATACAAGCCCTCATAAAACCAAAAAATACAGGATGTTTTAAATAACTCAGGAAGAGGTAAAATTGAATCAACAATAACCATATTAATAATCTATTCTGACTTAAAAAAAAGAAAAAGAAAAGAAAGAAAAGAATTTGAGACAGTTCTGTTTGACTTTTAAGGAACAGAAAATTTCTGTTAAGTAAACTTTCCAAAGCATTCAAAATATTAAGAATTTTCAATACTTATTCAACTAAGTTTCAAAATTTTGTTATAAAAACAGAAAAATAAAGCAAAAAAAAACAAAATCAAAACAGGGTTGAAATGGATAAGTCTTATTTATAAACACAAGCACAGAATATTAGTAACATACTAAAATCAATAATTTTTCAGAACATATTATAAATTATCAAATGACATTTATTCTAGAAGTAGCATTTGGCAGTGTATCAACATAATTTTTTAAAAGTAAGAATTCAGGAATGTTATGTATTGTTACAAATGTCATTTCTTATAAATTAATACCATTATTAGCTTCAAATTAGAAGAATAACTTTAATGAATGAAAAATATATAAAATTTAGTAAATAGTACATTTAATAGAGAAACATGAGAAGCACTTCTACCAAAGTTTTGACAACATTTTTAAACTAAGATTTATTTTTAACTCATAGCAGTTGGAATAAGAATCGAAATTAATCTAACAAAACAAGAAAGGAAAATGAATTGGAAATACTGAAAAAGTGAGTCAAGCATGAGGAGAAATTAATGGCATTAATAGAAGGCCATTACTAAAAACTCAATGGAGCTAATTAGAAAATTTGGAGACAAAAATTCAGCTTAATAAAATTATTTTAAAATCCCTGAATTAGTGTAGCAGACTTGTAAGACTTTTATAGGGAAAATTATATAATTCCACTGAAGTGCATATAATTAAGCTTGAATATGTTTTGATTAAGAAAATTCAATAGCATAACAATGTTAATTAAATTTACATCAATGTGTAGATTTCATGTAATTCCCCAAGTATATCAATGAAAGTTCTTTCTTTTATAATTCATCTGAAAAAGCAAGCATTCAAAACTATCTTTAAAATTGAGTCAGGAATAATGAGAGTATATGCTACTAAGGATATAATTTATTTCATAGTTTTCTTTAGAAACTATGCTACCCTTTTTAGTGGAAAGTATTTTTGAGACATGAATACTCCAACAATATGGGTTGAGAAGATGATAGCCTTTTCTGAACTGGTGGGTAATTGCCTTAAGATCTTCTTACCTTCCTTATTCGATTTTATGGGAAGGAATAAGGCTTCACCAAGGTGTATCCTTTTGCTCAGTATAGTGGAAGGTCTGTATTTTGGAGACTGGTAATCAGTGCCCAGCCAGTGTCAATACTGTGCTATACATTTTATTCTCATCCAATGCTAAATGTTTATTATCAAATCTTGAAGAATTCAGAGAGACTGGTATATCATGTTGGTATCAGAGAGTTGGTATATAGCCCCAACTCTCCAGTTAGGAATGTGCTTATGGAGCTCAAAAACAACCAAAAGGCTTTTTCAACTTAAAATACGTATACACAATTGAAATTCTATCCACTTTCTAATAGCTTTCACATCTTTTATTTGTGTGTGTGTCAGTGTGCGATTATGTCTGGGTGGATGAAGCTGTGTGACACAGGCCCCCAGATGTCTGACACCCAGAAGAGGGTGTCAGATCCTTTGGAGCTTGAGCATAGGAGTTTGTGAGCCACCTGATGTGGGCGCTGGTTTCTGGGATCCAAACTCCTGCTCTCGCGGTGACTGAGCAGCAAGAGCTCGTAACAGCAGATCCATCTCTCCAGTGCCACTTCCAAGCCAAGAATCCCTTCTTGGCTGCAACTCCTAGGTTCTTCTCATTTGTTCAGCTTACATTTCTCAATCATTTCCTAAGAACCCGGTGTCAGCAGAAGATTTCAGTCTTCGCATCCTTCCATGACAACATTGACTTAGTTCGCCCCAAACCGTGTAGGCAATGATTCAAGAATTCTTTCGTGCTCCCAAAAGGTAACAGAAATGAAGCAGGGGTGTGGAAGTCTGTGAGTGTGCACCCCAACGGCTGCTCTTCAACAAAACTGCAGAACTGTGTTAGCCAAAAGAATCCTTACTTATATTTGGCATTCCCCTCACTTTCAGATATGAGGTCATGAGTTTAAAACAAAAGAAGCAAAACTTGTGTGTGCAAAGGAACACAATTTGGTTTGTGTACAATTTCTAGATGTCTCTCTTGTCATGAAAGTTAGCTCTACCTGTTCAGTCTGGCGAAGGGACTTTGTCAATCATGATTTGCTTCACTTCAGGGTGTCTGGTGTTTGACCTGCCATATACCTTAAATAGGTCTCCTGACATTCACTGGAGATCTGAGGGGACTGACTCTCTTCAAACAAAATGGCTCCTCGGTTCCTTTTCCAGAGACTCCTTAATGCCTCTGTGATGTAGACACATCTCCTAGGGCAACAAGTTCTGCGTATGAAGGAAATGTGCCTGTTGACAGGAAACGCTATGTTCCTTACAGCCCTGGACAAGAAGGCAGCTTGTTCCTTCACTTCAGCCATTACAGTGACTCCTCCCAGAAGACCCAAACTGCCACAGCTGCTTCCTTTCATCTCCTTTGGAAAGAGACACCTGGTAAATCACGTGTTGGGGCTGGGGGGTGGGGTGAGAGGTGATATGCAATTCTGTCTCCTCATCTCCTTGTCTCTGTGTATTTGTAGAAAACAGATACATTTGAAACAATGTAGGCCAATGTGAAATGTCTCGAGTCTTCTTCCAGAGAAAGGGTTAAGGAATCACAACCTTCAACTTAGAGAGGGTGGCTGCTTTATCCTGTTAGGAGAGTGGGCACTGTTTTCAGAGTAACGAACCACGATTTTTTCTGCTCCACAAAATTCTAATGCTGTCAAGTATGGGAAGACAGATGATCCTACTTAAAATGATATTTTACAAAGCAAAACAGATATAACTCAGTAACCGTGCATCTAATTGCCTTAATTGCCTCATTTATCACATGACTTAAGTGAGCTGATGTTTTCTACTTTGCTTCACCCATGTAATTCTTGTAATATAAGAGCCGAGATGCAGTGCCAGGCATGAGCGAGAAATACTCTCTCCTGAGAAAAGATCATGGAGTGATGTTGGATTTGGGTTCCAGTTTATTGAAAAATCAATGTCCATTTGTATGACCAACACATATGGCTTTCTTCCAGGCTGGTGATGGCTTTGGGAGGCTGGGTATCAACTAATGAAGTCAGATCATCTTACCTAGCACCCGAGTTACAGTTGGCAAAGTGACTTTGTCATTAATGCCTGGTTTATCATTCCTGTTGATGGTTTTCTTCCTATCTCCCTCTCCTCTCTCCACTTCATTTCTCCTGCGGTTGCAGGGTTGTTTTCCCCACACACAGATAACAGGCTCCAAACTTTAACATTTAAAAGGGACTCAGTAAGATATTTGGTGCTCACAGATTAAAAAATCTTCTCATCAAGAGCAAGAACACACATTCATATGCACATACACACACACACATACACACACACACACACACACACACACACTTTATATATGGTCCTGTTCAGCCTTTACTCAAAATTGACATTTAAGTAGGTCAGAGCCAGATTTATAACAGGTTCATTTGAAATTTGTCAGTCTAGCTGCCATGGGTAGATCAACAAGGCTCAATTTGTCTTACGTGATGATCCATTCCAATAAACATAGTCCAGCTGACACATTATACAGTGCTTCCATAATTAAAACTAAACCTTAAATCCTCACAAAGTAATGCTATTTTCCCATTATTAAGTGGAATGGCTGTCTAAAGTGCAATGCTGTTCTCACCCCAGGGTTCTTTCCCTGGAGTATACTCTTGGCATGGTAGTCGTTGGCCTCTGAGGCTCTGGCAAGAGAAGCTTTATTTTCCTCCCCGAGATCTGCCAGGAGTAACAAACATTTCTGCCAAGAAGTGCCAACTCAGTCACAGAGCATGGTTCCTAGGTTTGTGTTTGGTCTCACCATGTAAAAAGCTTCATTTGCTAAGACACCAAGTATCGAAAGAGAGAACCAGATGTAGAACCTGGGTGTGTGGCACCACGCTGCTTTGCGCGCTGGAAGGAAGTCAATGTCTTTTAGCACGAGCTGCATCTGAGACGGGAGATAACTGCCAGGTCTCTTTTGTCTCTGTATTCAATGCACAGCTACATGTTGCCTGGTACTACTGGGACATTTTCTCTGGCTGGTAGTTCTCTTTGGTTGCTCAGTCTGAGAAAAGGTAAGTTTCTGCCAAACTGTCTTCTATGACAAATGCCATCTTCAGTCTAGAGAAGGGGACACGTAAAGTGGGAGGCAGCAAAGCTCCAGTCTCTGAAGTGTTTAAGTGTGGATGAGGCGTCCAGAACTCATGGTCAGACAAGACACAGGAGGGCTGGATTGACGGCTTAGTGGTTAAGATCATTTAATGCTCTCATAGAGGACCCAGATTTGGAACCACACTGGGTGACTCACACATGCTTGCAATGAAAGTTTCAGGGGATCCAATGCATATGGTCCACTTAAATCTACAGGCACACACACAAAATAGATATAAATTTTAAAAATAAGCTAGAAACAGTAAATAACAATATATATGTGGCCATAATGTTTTCAACATTCTTAAAGAGTTGAGGTCAGACATGAATATCTTGTTTTGCCTTGACTGTATCTGGTCTGAACCAAAAATTCTAAAGTAGAAGCGAGCACAGACATCTTGAAAGATTTGGGCTCACTTCAAATTTTGAACAGTAAAGATATTATCTATTTACTGTTGTATAATGGTAAAATACATTAAGCAGTTCCTACAGGAAGTATGGTAACTAAAGATCTAATAGATAGGAGCAGTAGCTAGTTAGTAAGTAGAGCTTCCAAGGAGAAACCCTCAAGGAGAGGAGATAAACTAAGTGCTCTATAAATTTAATAAGGCTACCACCAGGTGCTAATAAGAAACTCAGAGTTGCTACCCATATATGAGACTTTCTCTCTCTCGCTCCTTCTTCTGCCTTTCCCCCTCTTCCTTTCCACCCCTCTACCCCTCTTCCCCCTTGTCCATTTCTTTCTTTCCCTTCCTCTCTGCTCTTCTCCCCCTCCTCCTCTCCTCCTCCTTCTCCTCTCTTCTTGTTTTTAAACAAATAATTTGTCCCTCCTATGTAATTCCTGTTGAGAGCTATTCAAAGATTTAAGGCGGATAAAATTACTCAACTCTCTCCATGAGTATTAGACTGAATAGATCACTGTTAGATACTGCTAAAGAATTATTAACTATTCACTGTTATTGTTGATAGGCTTTTATTATAGGTACCACCTTTACTGTTCATTTTCCCTTTCAATAAGCTAAGATGTTGGGGGCAGGGAAACTTGAATCCCTAATTTTCAGTTATGAGGCCCTTGTATCTGCCTTGACCAGAGGACTGGCACCCAAACAGCCCTCTTGGGCTGCTCTCAAGTAGGCCAGTGACTTTGCACACTTTCCTAGTGCTTTGAAGAAGCTACAACTACAACCATAACTATTTGTTGCCAAAACATACTATACTCCAAAAAGCAATCTATTCTAGCCAGGACTTTTTCAAACAGCACGTTCAGGAATGTTCGACGTTGAAAGCCTTAGTGAACCCCAGTAGCCGTTTCAGTCTGGCCAGAGTGGGAACACTTCCCCCGGAGGTCCAGCAGAAGGTCTCTAATAGGTCCAAACACAATATTTTATGAGCATGATTGATTCAAAGGCCCTTATCACACTGCTCACAATGGTTACATAAGCAGAATCTTCGGATTACATTGAGGTCACTCAGGAAGTGGTGCCCTTTCGTGTTGCTCCTTGGTAATGAAAATTAGGTTTCTCTTTAGAGGTCTTTCCTTGCCTGCTTTTGATCTTGACCATTCATAGAATGGGCTGAGCTGGTGACCCGAAGAGGAGCTGGCAGCATGGGGAACAGTAAC
This sequence comes from Bramus lutescens, assembly GCA_001685075.1. Classification (NCBI taxonomy): domain Eukaryota; kingdom Metazoa; phylum Chordata; class Mammalia; order Rodentia; family Cricetidae; genus Bramus; species Bramus lutescens. The sequence goes on from LOEQ01004256.1 coordinate 112,685, forward strand.
CCCAACAGCAGCAAGAGGCTATGTGAAGCCTTCCAGACAGTGGCTAGTGGCACAAACAATGGAGATCAGAATCAACAGAACACAGAAGCAGAGATGAAAAACCGTGGGTCCTGGTGGCTCAGAGAGTTAGGAGGAAGTAATCAACTGTTGAGGGTGTTAATATTATGAGCCCAAGATGTAACACAAGCCATGTTGAAACTGAGGATCCCAAACTTAAGCAGCTGTCCTCCCGCCAGCTCCTCAACTCTACCAGTTACTGCCTGATGCTGCCTCTCAGGGCACTTCAAGCGAAAGATTGAAATGGCTTTCCAGTGCTGGGGCTGCTGGTGGTTAAAGCAATACGCCTTCGTTCTGACTATGTGTCTGGATTCGAAGGCCTGAACAACAGACCTCTAGGTCTCAGAACTTCAAGCTTCTGGGTCTGGTAGGGTGGTCCTAGATCTTGGCGACCTCACTGGTACAGGACTAACACTAGAAGAACTTCTTATCACTAACTTGGGATTTTCCATCTAGGGCAAAAGGCTCTGTCCAGCTCTGTGTAGGCAATCGTAATGGAAGGATTTTTAAGAATGTTCAAATGAAAACAGTGAATTCTACTTTTACTGAATGTGCACGGTGTTTGAGGCATTTTCCATGTTTTATCATTTAAGTCTTAAACCTTGAAGATAGTATGGACTGTTCAGGTTACAGATTGTCAAACCAAGAGACACAGAAATGTATATCCTGTGCCCAAGGTAACCAAGAGAAAGCTGATTTTGTGAGGCTGTGTATGTAACAGTTATATATTGTTATAGTCTCCATAAGTAAGCTCAGCCTTCTTCCTTTCACAATATATCCAGCAATGATACCTAATGATGTATGAAGCTGCTAACATCACCTTCAGATGAGTGAATTTAATAGAAAGTTTTCCATCCTCATCCAGCCTTAGCATCTGTCACTCGTGACGCAGTCGCTTCCTTGGGTTATCATTATTCTTTGCCGACAGTCCTGTTCTTTCTCTACCTCGTGAGAGCCCCTCTAATCTCCACTCTTGTCTTCTGGTTCTTCCTACTACTTCCAAATTATCTTATTACCAAGAAGCAGGCATGATGTGATTGGATAGCCAGACCAGACTTCTAAATTTTAAGTCTCTTATAATAAAATGGTCAATTCCATGTCAATAGGATACCGATGGACTTATCAACAACATCCCAGCATTTTAAAATTAAAAGTGCACTGATTGATTATAGTGCAATGCCACAGATAAGTCTAAGGAGCTAAAAAGAAATACCTTTCTTTTATACTATCTCGTAGTACAATGCCGCTGTGGTTCCCATTTGTGATTTTTACATTTGTCCACATGATTAGTCATTCAGTAAATATAAATTTAAACAGTGTAGGTTTTCTAACGGTTCGAGGTTTATTCCATAAAGAGTGAGGAGCAGCTGCAAAGTAGTTAGGTAAAATTCCCTTTGTCAACGACAATGACATCGAGAGGAATACTGAGAGGTACAGCAAATGCAATGCGGATGACTGAAGAATATGTTTTAGTGACGGTGCCTGCTCTGAGCGGGTTCCAAACAATTTGAGAGCTGAATGATGAAATGGAAGAAACCACATGGGTGTGTTGAAAACGGATGTCAAAAATGGAAGGCACAGCTAAGATCAAGATGATTTGTATATGTTCCAGTCACCCCAGTCACGGTGTAGCTGGGTACAGCGCAAGAGGAAGTGGGGGCGCATGGAAGGAGTAATCCCTATAGGATAAGAATAGTCCCTGCAGATCTTTGAATGAAGAAAGAAATGAAATCTCAAAGAAGAAAGCTGAGTTACCATCTGAAAGAAAAGCCACACATATGAGAAAAAACTAAACAAATATCGGGAAAGAAACCTGGCTGAAGGTATTCTACTTTCATACTGTGCCCTTTTTAGAAGAGAGAGTGGTAAGATACAATGGACCTTTATCTGATGTGTCGAAAGTCACTACATGAAGAAAGAAAGAAAGAAAGAAAGAAAGAAAGAAAGAAAGAAAGAAAGAANAGAAAGAAAGAAAGAAAGAAAGAAAGAAAGAAAGAAAGAGAAAGAAAAGAAAGAGAAACAAAAAATGATGAGTTTGAAAATTGTTTGGCTAATATGGTCCTTGTATACAAAAGATTGAGCATAGAAATTGTATCGACATCTAATTGCTGGCATGTGCAGGCTGATAAGTGTTACCAAATGCCTTCCTAAATAAGTATGGAGTGGTGTGGAAAGAAATGTGTCTCGGTTGGCTAAATGGTGAAAGCAGCAACCTATTAAGAGAATTATTCTCAGAGCTTGGATGTAAATTGATTTTATGAGCATGTCAAGAAGTCAATCAATGGCAGACTCCTAGCAAAATAGCAGAGCAAAGAATAATATACGAAGCAGATTCTAGTCAAATATGAAAGCTCTGATCTTATCACACACAATGTCCAGCTTAGCGACCGCACAGCTGTTCTATACTCCAACTTTCCCCTCATGAACCTACTTCACTGATGCTGTTTCAGTTTCATTCTGAACAATTATACACATGTGAAGTCTCTTTTCTCAAAAGGAAACCAACTTTATAACTTTAATTTTTATCAAGGCAGCACAAAATGACCCATCTTAAAGTCTACAACCAGCCTTATTTAGTTCATTCACAATGTTGAGTATGTTTCACCTCAATCTAGTTCTAAAATATAGAAACAGTTTGAATTCTATCAATGGATGAAGAAATGAAAGGTGATAGAGCCATAAAATCAAATATTATTTAACTACAGAAAGGAAAGAATATTGATACATGAAGCCAAGAGAATGAACCTTGAAAAACACACTGGATTAAAAAAAAGGACACAAAACTTCCCATATTCTGTGATTTATTTGAGTTGTTATGAGCTATGTAAAAGTACAGATGCAAGAACAAATACATAGTATAAGTACAAATATATAGAAGTATATAGATAGATACATTTTGCTTATAGGGTATTATTATAAGGGTTTGAAACTATCTGATGTGGAAGCATGAAAAACAGATTATATGAACTTGAGTTTCTTGAGTTACTGCTGAAATCTGGTACAGCCATACTAGAATGATGGGACAGTTTTGGGGAACGGCTACAAGGATAAGCTAGAACCTGTGAATCGAGCTGGAAGCCTACAAAATGATTTGGAACTCATGTGGCTTCCTCACCTCCTTCAAATTCCTATCTTTAATAAAGATGGCCTGTTATTTTCATGAGGAGCTTGTGTTCTTTGTCACAGAACTAGCTGTTACCTGATCCAAGAGACAGAGAACTCAGTGTAGGAGACGCAACCACAGCTGGAGGGGTGGGAGGCCAGGAGGTTCTCATTCCACAGCTAGGAAGTGAGAAAGTCAGCAACAATCGGCATGGGCTACCAGAGGACCAAAGATCTGAGCCCTGTCAACCTCTGCTCCAGCAAAAGATATCTGGGTTTCAACTGATTGGCTGAAGGACACATACACCTGCAAAGGAGGATTCCAGCTTAGCTACAAGGATGTGAGACAAATCCCTTTCAGGCTCCAAGGGTGCTTATAGAAGCAATGAGTGAACAAGTGAGAGACTAGGTTTGGTCAAGCGTCTTAATACTTCCCTTGCCTACAGAATGTGCAAAAAGTATTTTGTAAGTAACTTCTATAGATCAGAAGACAGATTGGGAATGTTTCCAAGAATGTTATTTCATTATGGCCTCACGACAACTCTGCAGTATATTTGAAAATGTTGATTGCCATTATGAAAATGTGGCACAGAGGTTCAGATTGCTAAGCAGCCTAGGTAGCAAGCTGCTGAGAAAAAAAAAATTAGAATCATCTCACTACAATGTCCACACTTGACGTAGGAGGGTCATTTGTCTATGTGTTACTTTCATTGGTTAATAAAGAAAC
>LOEQ01004256.1:116593-155245 GCA_001685075.1 Bramus lutescens
AGAGGCTAGATATAATGGGCCAGGCAGTGCTTAAATGAATACAATTTATGTGTTCTTATTTCGGGTGTAAAGCTTGCCGTGCAGGAGCCGGGTGGGACGAAAAGCAGGCCCATTCCCCCTCCACTACACACACTCTCTCTTCTCTGCCCTGAACCCCCACTCTGTCATATGGGGAAGCTCTGCAGCTTTCTATCTTTTCCTTCTTCCTGGAATAAGAGGAACCTTTTGCTTCCTCTTTTCTGTGGCCGTCATGGAGATGAAGCTCTGAAGTTGATACTTCCTCAGGGATTGTATGAAGTTCCTTAGTTAAACGGACATTCATCCTCTGCCACTCATACCTTACTCTAAAGCAACAGACAAGAACATTCTTGGGTAATTTTAATTTACATGCTCGCTGGTGAATCTTAGAGAAAAACACCAACATGTACCATTTTGAAATGAAAAGTTTTAATATTATCAGAAAATACTTTGTATATTATTTATATAGCCAAAGAAGCAAATTAAATAATCATATACAACATTTTCCCATGATGAGGTATTTAAGTGATAATAGCTAGCATTTTTAGAACTACATGAATTTTTTTTGCTAAGAGCTACATGTAAATTATTTAATGCATATTAATGATCACCAAACAGAAGATGTAATTATGTATTTTGATTAATGCAGATGAAATTTTAAAAACTTGCTCAAAGGCATAGGTAATGAACTAATCCAAGCTTAGTTGAAGCACTTGATCTTAATGATTATATCATTTAAAACTCATTATCAGGTATTTCTGATTATTTAACAAGCATCAACAGAGTGACTATTAGGTGTTCAAATAATGACACCAAATTAAAATAGCGTGGGACAGGATAAAACGGTGGATATAATTACAACCATAGTTTTCGGTTCTAATAACTGTTTTCAAAGCTATTTTTCTGAAAGATACCCTAATATGTGGCAGATGAAAGCACAGTATTTGAAAAGTGTCCCTGCACAAGTTGGGTGTATGGTAATCCTTCCCACAAGGACATTGAAATTGCTGATTCTGTTTTCACAGACAGCAATTAAATATAATCTTAGAACTGTAGCACTGACTGACTGAAAATTAGCACGATTTATGAACCTGAAAACAAACTAGCAAAAGTAGTCATTCATTTTCTCTTTTCATAATGACACGTACAGAATGGAAACGTACAAGCTATGGTAGCAAAGTGCTCCCGGAGACCGCTGCAGCTAGTACAGCAGATCCCTTGCCAGGCTGCTGGAGATTTGTCTTTTGCTACCTATGCTCTCGTTTCTTTCCTTCCATTTCGAATTTTATGTCATTCGTCTCTGATCTTTGAGACTTCTACACTAGAGAAGCCACGACTCTTGGCTGGACTTGGAATTTACATTTCTTAGAGAATATAAAGGATAGGAAGGCAAAAGCACAGGCTATACCGATCTTATAGAAAATTGGTTATTTCCTCATTTTCCTATAGGGCATACTGGATTTGTGGATTTCCATTTGGTCCAGGTTTTCTTTTTAAAAGGAGCCTCTTAGTTTAGAGTTTCAATTGATGTTCTTGTTAATGGAGTAACCTAGATGACCCCTCTCAACCTAGGAAGAGAAGTGTACCTCATTAAACAATTCATAGTACTCTGAAATCATCAACCGAAGCCTCTTATGGTCTTGGAGTTGATCACTTCAATATCTACTGCTATGTAGACCCATGTCGAATTCTGGAAGACAAGGACATTAAAAGAATCATAGTACTTTGTTGTGCTGGCGAGATGACTCGGTGATTAAAAGCATGTACTGCTCCCAAAGCACACCAGAGTTCAGTTCCCTGCATGTACAACGAACCGCTCACAAGTGTCTGTAACTCCATCTCCAGGGGATCTAGTGCCCTCTACTGGTCTCTAAAGTCACCTGCATTCACATGCACATACCTGCCTACACACACATAACTAAAATAAAATTTAAAAAAACTAGTGTTTTCCAAGTTATTACATTGTTACTACTTTTTATGCAGTGATTGTGTTCTTAAATATGAAATGGAATACTCACCAGTTTCTACACAACGTATGAAGTAGACTCCTCCTATCAAATCCTATTCCTGGAAAACAATCTTGGCTTGGCTTTAGTGTCTCTAAATGTGAGGATTAGTCCAAAATTGACTCTCTGGAAAGGCTGACCAGACAGCAGTTAACAAATCACCCACGAACAGGAAAAAATTCCCGGACAAGCTGGGCAAGATTTGAGCTCTACTTCCCATAAATTTCTAGCCTGCCACTGCCTCTTGTTCTCGGAATCACACTGCTCTTCTCTCTTCCTTCTCTTCTCTTCTCTTCTCTTCTCTTCTCTTCTCTTCTCTTCTCTTCTCTTCTCTTCNCCTCCCCTCTCCTCTCCTCTCCTCCCCTCCCCTCTCATCTCCTCTCCTCTCCTCTCCTCTCCTCTTCTCTCTTCCTCTCCTCCCCTCCCCTCCCCTCCCTTCCCCTCTCCTCTCCTCATCTCACCTTCTCTTTGTGTCTCCTTCCCTCCCTCCTTTCTTCCCAAATGAGATTTACTCCAGGTATGCTATGTTGAGTCAACCTTCTTAATAATGTATTTAATTTTATTTTATGTGTGTTGATGTTTTGCCTGCATGCATGTCTGTGTGAGCATGTAGGGTCCCTTGGAACTGGAGGTGTCATGTGGTTGCTGGGAATCGAACATGAATCCTCTGGAACAGGAGCCAATACTCTTAAAAGTGAGCTATTGCTTCAGCTGAAAAGTCAACCTTATTTAAAACCAAAACAAAAATGTCTTGTGTGTGTGTGTGTGTGAGTGTGTGTGTGTGTGTGTGTGTGTGTGTGTGGTACATGCCACAGTTTATGTATGGAGGCCAAAGAGCAACTTGTGGGAACCAGTTTTCTCTTTCTACTATATAGATTCTGGGACTTCAATTCAGGTTGTCAGTTTTGGTGGTAAATTCTTTTACCAGCTGAGTCATCTTACCAGCCCCAAATCAACCCTTGAAAAATCAACAAGGTAAACAACAAACTAATGAAGAAATCACATAATCATAATACAAGCAGAAAGAGTAAATGACAAAATCCAGTATCAAGTCTTGATTAAAAACTCCCAGCAAACTAGATAACTTCATAAATTTGGCAAAGAACACCTACAAAGACAATGTTCCAACTAACATTAGAGTTAACGGTTTAGATTTTTTTTGCTAAGTCAGAAAACATCCTTGTTTGTCACTCCTTTTCAGTGTCATACACGAAATCCAAGGCAATGAACCAGGACAAGGAAGGGGAATAAGAAGATCCAGAAAGAAGAAATAAAGTTTTTCATTGTTCGCAGATGACACAATTAACCATCTAGGAAATCTGAACGAAACAAGAAAATAAACCCATCAAAACCAATAACCAATTACAGAAGAGTGTCAAAACATAAGATTAGTACACAAAAGCAAATCACTTTCCTAAGTTCTAGCAATGAAGATCTGAAACTTACAATGAAAGAATGAAAGACACAATACTGTCTACATGACGTTCTCTACCAGAATGAAGTGGGTACAAATATAACAAAATGTGTATGGTGTCTATCCATGGAAACGTAAAAAATTCTGATGAGACAAATAGAGAACTAACAATAGAGGATGGTCTGTGCTCATAGATACAAGACTCAAAATTGGCAGGCTTTCCGAACTCAACCACTACACTCAATGAAATTCCAACTTAAATGTCAGAAGTTATTCTATGGAATACTGAAATAAATGATTCTATAGTTTTTGTGAGAGGCAAAAGATCAAGAATAACCACTACAAAATGAAAGCAGAAATACATAGCCGAACCACTGGCAACACCTAACTTGAAGGCTTACAATAAAGCTGTGGTTATGAGATAGCATTATGGGCTAATTAACTAATTAATTAATTATTAATTAATAAAACCAGTCAAAGAGATCAATGAAACAGACCAAAAAGTCTTAAAAATATATGGAAACGTAGTGAAAGATCTGTGATTAAAGAAGAAAATTGACAAAAATCTGGAAAAGTTAGTCTTCTTGACAAATGTTTAAACAATAGTTTAAGACAGAGAGAGAGGAAGGGAAAAAAGAGAAAGAAGAGGGAAATGGGAAGAGAGGGAGGGTAGGAGAGAGAGAGTATGATGCAGAGAGCATATATCTTTTATATATAATATGGATTTAGAACTAAATGTAAAGAACAAAATCGCTAAAGTTCTATACTATAAAAGGGGGACTTGCGCTATCCTACAGGGATGTGTTGATGGCATTGTCCTAATGCCAAGCATATGATTCCAGATTCTAAAGAACAAGTCTCAATGAAAACTGTTCTGAAATGTTATGGATGGGGTTGGTTGATAGCAAAGGAGGGCAGAAAATCCCTGGGGAGAATACTGGGCAGACGCAAATCTGACCCGGGTTGCTGTGCACAGCGCAAAGGCAGCAGCAAACTCAGCAAACTTGCTCTTCCTTATCTCCCTTATCTATGGTAAGATGGGTGGGATAAACTATTACCAAAACACCTTTGCCCCTCCTATTTGTTTGGTTTTGAAAAATAAAAAGCTACAAAGGTTGACTAGGTGGAGGGTGACATAGGTGGTGGCACTCAAGGGTAGCTGAACAGTTTGTCATTTTTACTACCTGCTGTGTCTAGGATTAGACTCATTTTGTACCATGACGCTTATCTCATGATACATAAGAAAAATAGCTCAATACCAATCTGACCCTTGTTCCAGGATCCAGTTAATAGGTATATATTTTGTCTAAATAGTAGATTCTGATTTAAAAAAATCTGTATTTCATGTGTTCAGTTTCTTTGTTAAGTAAATTTGTGGACTGGAGTTGCATATATATATTCAAATATTGGTTTGCTTACTTTACATGTATGTTTTGAGTTAATAGTAGGAATGTATTATGCCTGAAGTATTTATCAATAATCAACATTTCAAGTGCAAACAAGTAGTACTAAAACCTGTGCCTAGCCCCAAGGATTCAGTCCTGAATCAACAGAAGGAATTACAGTTTTTTCTTTCCCTGGAGCTATCTGCTAGTTCTTCGTGAAATGCCTATACAGCAAAGTGGATGTCAGGATTTCCATAGCTTTTCCTGCTGTTGAGAGATATAAATACACGAGCTGTTTAAATGTCTATTTTGTCTAGCTTTGAAGGCTTAGTAAGGGAGGGTTAGGTTTCTCTACTGTGAATAAATGCTGCCCCCTTCTGGATTGTTGTGAAAGTGCTCACAACACTGATGGATTGTTGTAAAAAGTGCTCACAACACTGAAAGATCTAGAGTGCTTACAAAGTTGGAATTAGACAGAACCTCAGTTAAATTTTATTTAAGCAATCAAGAGTTCTACGCTTGAAAAGCTCCATTTTAGTGTCTATGTCTGAGAAGTAAGGGTAGCAGGAAATGGAGCGTCCAAATTCACCAGACCAAATTACTGATCCTCTGATTCCTTCAGTGTGTATATTTAGCTCCATATTTTCCTTGCGTTTTTCATGATTGTCGCCCCATGTTTTCAACTCCTCCTCATTTCCAACTCCATGCCACGCACCAGTGGGGTAAGCTTGGCTCATGGATGTACCCCTATTCGGCTGTTCTCCCAGTGAGAAACACGCAGATTTTCATAGTTCAGAGTGCAAGTGTTTACTCTGATCACTGCAACATCTCTTCTGACAGGGGAGAGCAAATCTGATCGTCCAAATAAAACATCTATAAACATCACTTTTAATGACATTGTGAAAGTATCTATTTTTCTTTGAATTTACATTTGAAATTGATTTTCACAAATTTACCCAGCTTAGAGCAGTTCCGTGCTTTGTAGTTTACTTTCCTTGACCGAGGGCCCAAGTTAACATGTGATTAACAAACTCAAGATGTCTAATAAAGAAAGTGCCAAGATGGTACTAGATAAAGGCCTAACAGTGGAATGAAAATCAAACTTCATGCGTGCAATATGTTTGGGGAGTGAATTTCTGTTGATAATAAATCGATATCTGTTTTAGTGTCTAACAAAAGAATTAAAATTTAACTAAGAAAAATTGTTGAGCCAATAAGAGGTTAAAAGAGAGAACTGCAAAGGAGCTAGCTCAGTAAGCAAAGCACTTGCTATCCAAGTGTGAGGACCCATGTTCACATCCTCAGAACTCTTGAAAATCTTGGCTGGGAGTTTCCTGGCACCAGGTTTCTCCCTAACCCCAAATGCCTTTCTCTATCTAGATATCTCTTTCATTATTGTCCCCCTCTGTCCTGCTCTTAACTTGACCAACATGGTCCCTCATGCTCCCATCCCCCATCTTCGACCTGCTTCCTACCCCGTGTTTACCTAGGAGGTCTCATCTATTGCCCAGGAATCCACAAGGATGACCCCAGCTAAGACTCCTAGCAGTAGTGGAGAGGGGGCCTGAACTGGCCTTCCCCTGTAAGCAGATTGTTGACTGCCATAATTGTCAACAGAGAACCTTCATCCACTTACTAATGTAAGCAGATGCAAAGATCCACAGCCAAGCACCAGACCAAGTTCCAGGAGCCTAGTTGAGGAGAAGGAGGAGGGATTGTATGAGCAAGGGGGGTAAACATCATGAAGGGGAAATCCACATAGGCAGCTGACCCAAGCTAATGTGAGCTCAGGGACTCTGGAATGACAGCTAAGGACCCTGAAGGGGACTAACCTAGGCCTTCTTCAGGTGAATGACAGTTGTGTAGCTTGGTCTGTTTGTGAGCCTCCTAGCAGTGGGATCAGGACCTGTCTTTGGAACATGAGCTGGCCCTTTGGAACCTATTCCTCATGCAGGAATGCCTCACCCAGCCTTGATGCAGGGAACAGTGCTTGGTCCTGCATCAATGTGATATGACATGCGTTGTTGACTCTCATGAGAGGCCTGCCCCTTTCGGAACGGAGAAGGAGTGGGTAGGGAGATAAATTGGAGGAGGGGCTTACAGGAAGAGGGGAGGGAGTGGAAACTGTTGTTGGTATGCAAACCAAATGAAAAAGAAGAAGAAAATCCTGGATGGGTGATGTGGTCCATTCTTAATTCCAGGATTCTGAAAGCAGAAATTGAAGGAATTCCTGGAGTAAGCTGGCTGCCTAGGCAGTCTAGTCTAATCAGTTAGCTCTGAGTCCAAGTGAGACAGCCTGACTCAAAGAATAAGTAGAGAGCAATCCAAAAAGACTCTTACAATCTTGAGCTTCCACATATGACTACACGTGTGCACATGCAGGTGCAACACATGCATACACACACACACACACACACAGATAAAAAGAGAGCTAGACAAAATGGTATGAAACCAATCCTGCCTTTCAGGTGGCTGAGGCAGGAGTGAGTTTTATAATGAGCTTCAGGTTAACCTGAGCTACAAAGATTGCATAAAGAAATTAAGGAGAGAGAGGGGGAAGGAGAGGGAGAGGAAAGAATAAGGGGATGAAGGATAGGAGGGAGAGGTGATGTGGTTAATGAATAAAGAATCTGCTTTGGCCTGTGATAGGATAGAGTAGAGCTAAGTGGGGTGGGAGGGGGAACTAAACTGAATGCTGGGAGAAAGAAGGCGGAGTCAGGGAGAACCCATGTAGCCACCAGAGAGGAAAGATGCCAGCTGCCAGCTGGAACCTTGCTGGTAGGCCATAAGCCTTGTGGTAAAATATAAAATCATAGAAATGGGTTAATTCTAGATGTAAGAGCTAGCTAGCAATACGCTTAAGCTATTAGCCAAGCGGTGATTTAAATAATATAGTTTCTGTGTGATTATTTCAGGGCTGAGCAGTTGGGAACAAACAAGTGAACTCCTACAACAGAGAGGGAAAGAGGGAGAGGGAAAGAGAGAGACAGAAAGAGAGAGAGAGAGAGAGAGAGAGAGAGAGAGAGAGACTACTGGAGTTGGCATTTTCTTTGGCTCTCCAACAAGCTCCCAAATAAAGACATAGAGACTTGTTATTAATTATGAATGCTCTACCTTAGCATAGGCTTGTTTCACTAGCTCTTTTAACTTAATTTAACCTGTTTCTATTCATCTACATTTTGCCTTGGACATTTTTACATTTTTTTCATCCTGCATGTCCTACTTTCCTGATTCCTCCATGTCTGTCTGTCTGGCCCCTGGCATCTCCCTGTTGTCTTCTCTTCTTTCTTTGAGCCTAAATCCCTCCCCCTACCTATTCTCCCTCCCTGAAAGTCTCTCCTGTAGCTCTTCCCTCAGTATCCACCATTCAGCTCTTTATTAGACCTTTATAGGTGCCTTAGGCAGGCAAGGTAAAACAGCAACACATCTTTACATAATTAAACAAATGTAACACATCTTTTCATAGTTAAATAAATATTCCACAACAGATTACTTCTGTATAGATACCGATTTTAGATGTATCTTTAAATACCCAATCTCAGATACAGGGCTACTTCTGGCTCGTAGAGAAAGAAGTGTGTTTTTTTCTAGTACAGTTCTGGTCAGGCAGAGTGTACAGCCGTTTGGCTTGGTGAGTGGAGTGAAAATTGTACCTCAGCTTCTCTTGTACCTTAGTCTGATCTCTTTATATACTTACTAACCTGCCAGCTCTACACAGACACCCTGTTCAGATACTTTAACGCTAAAATGTCATTCATGTTTGTTCTATATGCTTCACAAGGTAGATGAAGAGATTTTATGGAAACTGCTACATACATACACATATGCATTCGTGAGCATTTAATATATGAAATCCAATGCTAAGTGTTTGAAAAGGGGGTGGCTCAGAGAGCTGAGGGAGTATTAGCGCAATAATCACAGATTCTCTCAAAAGCAAGTCTCCTGAGGGCAGAACTTGCAGTTGTTAATTAGACACCTGTTATGAATGCTACTCAGAATGGCCTCGCGACGTTCCTGCTCTGTGAAGCGTAGCAACACTGATTTCTTGGAAGCCTTTTCTTAATTTCCCAGATTTACAAATAGCAAGCGCACAGCCTGTTTAGAGGGTTGGAAGCCCTGCTTCCTAAACTCACAGTGGCTGTGAGGTGTGGATTCTGCTGGCAGGGAATGGTGGAAGATTCAGGGAGCCCATCACTGTGCTATTAAACACACCAGAAACACACACTGAGTCAGGGCTCTTTTCTCCCTTTGAATAGATTCACTCCCCAAGTATTTGCTATTCCATTTTTAAAAATTAGCTCAATGTCTGTCTGTTTCAAAATATGTCTAATGCCTACATTTTAAGTTTCATGGTTCAATTTAATTAAAAAGATCCAAATTACTGAAGTAAAGTGATTCAATTTTGTTCTCTTAGAAAACGCCAGTGGGTGTACTTTAATATACACTACAAACTCAAGCATGGGAAGTGCATGCCTACATCAGGTTCTTTGCATTTACAGAGTTTCTACCTGGATACTTTCCTGGGCATAGCTACATGAATATATTGCTCATCTCCTTTACATCATTGTGGTTTGGTTTAAGGATGGTGATTTGTATGGTTTTATTCTAAGAGATGTAGGGAACGTTTGCAGGTTTCTGATGCTGTGGTCAGACTGTTTTTGAAGGCTTCTTCTTGTGACTGCACTGTGCATGGCCAGAAGAGCAGCAGCTGGGAATAATGCATAACAGATCAATACTGCATATTGAGACAGCAGGTGATTATACACTATAAACACATACGTGGGCGTGTGCTCAAATGTCAGATCTACTGTGTAAATGACTGAAAACCATTCTTTTCAGTAGCAGGAAAGCCACTAAGTGAATGCTATTACTTGGGAAGAAAATAGACTCCCCGGTATTCCATTTCAAGGAGACAATTAGGGGTACCATCTGCTAGAGGTAAAGCAGGTGTGAGATGCTAGGAGCTCTACCATATTTACAGGTGGGAGAAATGCAGGTGGGACTGACTGAGCCCTTAATCATTCAAGATGCTCAGTATAAAGGCCTGGAGCTTAAATGTGAGCTTGTACCCAATTAAATTAATGGTACTTATTTATTTTTGCTGCATTTGACACAGGGTATTATATAGTCTCAGCTGTTCTGAAACTTGCTATAGCTGTTTAGATAAACACGATCAGATCTTTTGCTTCTAGGTTCTGAGTACCAGGATTGCAGGCATGCATGGTAAATACGGCACTAGCTATCAAATCCAGGACTTCCTGCTAGCCAGGCAAATGCTCTGCCAACTGAGCAACAAGCCCTGCTCTGACTTCCTTTACTTAATATAGATGTTCTCAATACATATATGAAATAATACAAAGATGCTGACCCATAACATTTTGTGTGTACATATTCTATCCACATATGAAAAGTGTCTCAATAAAAATTACATAAGTTATTAGAGTGTATTTTGAAAATATATTAGGTTATAGAAATGCAGTCTACATCTTCTGTCTTCATATGAAGAAAGGACGTTAGCTTTGAAGTACTTCTACTCTGATTCCCTCAGCACAGTTTTTAAGGACATATTCTAGCAGGAATAAGCATATTTTTAAATTAGAGATCTAAACATTTATATAATGGACTATATCTTTATGTTGTCTTAATTTTTAGCCATTTATAATACTTGTTATATATAGATACTTATTGATTACGTTTTTGAGGCAAAGTCTTATGGATTTCAAACTGGTCTTGAACTCCTTACCCTCCTGCCTCTACCTCCCAAGTGCTAAGATTAAAGGAATGAGTCTCCCCAACATCCTGATTTCACTCATAAATTAACAAATAGTTGTGTACATTTATGGAGTACAATGTGATCTTTTAATAATTGCATATATTTTGAAATGATCCAATCAGGCTTATTAATCTCTCTACATCTTAAATACTTTCCTTTGTGGTGAGATAATTTGAAATCCAGTCTTTTGACTGTTTAGAAATACAAGTTTCTATTTACTGCATCCACCAGTTGTGCAATAGACGCCAGAGCTTTCTCTTGCCCGAGACTTTGTTACCATTGACTGACATTGTTGATGAGGCCCCCATCTCCACCCCTTCAGTTTTTGGTCGCTAATCTACTCTCTACTTCCGTGGGTTAGGGTCTTTTAAAGATACACACATAAATAAGATAGCATACATAAGTGAACCACACAAGTAAGTGAATATTTATCTCTGGGTGACCAGTTTATTTCATTTTGCATATTTTAAATTTAAGAACTATGGTAGTTTGAATATAATTGGCCCCCATAATCTCATAGGGAGTGGCACTATTAGGAAGTGTGGCTTTGCTGGAGAGGGTATAGCTTTACTGGAGGAACTGTGTAGTTGTGGGGGCAGGCTTTGAGGTTTCCTATGTGCAGGATAGTTCCTGTTGCTTGCAAGATGTAGCAGTCTCACTTCTAGTACCACGTCTGCTTGCACACTGCCATGTTCCCTGGCATCATGATGATGGACTGAATTTCTGAAGCTGTAAGTGGCCCACCTCAATTAAAGGTTTTACTTTATAAGAGTTGCTGTGGTCAAGGTATCTCTTCGCAGCCATAGAAGCCCAAACTAAGGCAGGTGGTAAATGTTTTCTATCTGTTTTGGTAATTGCTGTTTTAATCAATAGTTTTGATATGATCACTGTTAATAGACATTCTTACAAACATTTTGAATGTCAAATACATAAGAGATTAATGTATTGGACATATTGTTCATGCTGGAAGTGAGGATTTGTCTCCTTTTCAAAGGCTGCGTCTACTGCTGCCATTGTTGGGAAAATTTATGGTGAGCTAGTGAACAGAATAATGGAATAGGATGCATGCTGTATACACTTTCCAATAGAAGTCTGGGATCGCTGAAACACTGGGGGGGGGCATCAGCAGACCTGGAGAATAAGGAAGTTTACCAACACCAGTTGATAAAAGCACATAAGAAATTGTTCTTCTTTATATCAAAATTTCGATTTGAGTAGTTTTAGGATTTATTTCTAACAAGAGAATTTCCACAGCAAGTGCTATGCACATTGCAAAAATTTTCCACTAGAAATTTTATATCACTTTCCTTGATATCTATAAAACCATTTCAGTGTCTTAGTGGCTGGTGTGAGCTTCCATTGACTAGACTATTTGGAACTATGTATTAAAAAGAAAAACATGTGCACAAATGTTTATTTAAGTTTCTATTCTTCTTTCTCATGATATTTATGTCATGATCCTGAGATTTTGGTCACATAAACAGCCTTTTTAGGATCTGAGATCATTTTCAACACACCTGATTTTGTTCTTCATTCTCTGACTTCCAAAAATACACAAAAGTTAAACTGAATTTCAAAATCACTCTACAAGGGTGGTCAAGCCAGCTGTGCCCATATTTCATAAAATGTGTTTATAAGCATCTAAATCTATTTTAACTGAAATCATCACATTCTGCATTGACTTTGATTAAGAAGAAGAAAATAACCCCAGCTCTTACAGCTCTTCAGACAGCTGCCAGCCCAGCTCCAGGGAAGGGAGCATTGCCTCGTGAGCATTGCTAGAGACTGCTGAGTGGGCAAATCTGTGGGGTCATTAAATAGTAGCTCAGATTTAGTCCTTGATTAGAAAACACTAGGACATTGCATATGTCATGAGACCTTCTTGTGAAGTCGAAGCTCCAAAAGCAGGTAAAGAGGAGAGTCATGGGGGTATAGGCTTGAAGAGAATTGAGAACTTGTAAGCAGATAAGACTCAGAGGCCACTGAGCAAGGCTCCAGGCACACCTTGGTACACACAAGCTACACATACAAAGACCATTGTGTGTACACAGGCTACTGGTAGGCACACACAGACCTATACAGAAAGGTTGACAAAGGCAAAAGACAAAGGGGAAGGCACAGGCCTCTAACCTCAGGGATTTATTATTTATATAAAATCACACAAAAGTGACATAGTTATTGCTCTGTCTAGCTTCTGGGATTGATTTATCTGGGGTGTTAGGGAATGTTAGAAAGGATAAACACTAGGACATAGACACATAAAAACTGAGATCAAGCTAGACTAGGTACTCTGATGGAGAAGACGCAACACCCTGGAAGCTCAGCATCTTGATTACATACAGGGAGATGGGTTACTGCATACAGATAATCAAGGAGGCCATGTTACCATAATAACTGAACAAGAGGGCAGGCTTGCGTAATCTCAGTTGTAGGAGCATCTGTATGGGAGCAGTATCAGGCCAAAAACATCAGTGGGGAGAAAGCTTCAAGCATTGTCAACATTTACAAATGAGCCAGAGGAAGGCTTTGACATCCCTCTGGGCCTCACTTAGGAATGACTTTGACACTTCTAACTCTTTGTTAGCCTTGGATTCTTGGCATGCAGTGGCCATGTCAAATAATAAGCATTCATTAAATCTCGACAAGCTATACAACAGATTACATCACTACATACTTTTGAATTCACTGACTATCTGGTGCCATCTATTTTGCTCATTCTTACCCCCATAGATATCCAGTGTCAGGCATCTTTTGTCACAATTAATATTCATATTAGCACCATGTTATTGAAACATAAATGGACCAGTACAGCCTTCAACAGAAGGGGCCTTCACACTTTTATTTTGAAGTTCAGTTGCATGCCTTTCTCGTGTCTTTATGTCTGTTCATACATCATGAACAGTTGATTTTATATCTGTTGCCATCATACAAATGTTATAAATGTTTGAAACCAATAGTTACATGAGATGAGCCCTACTAAATTAAGCAAACCATAACAGCTCTGAAAGCATATGCTCCCATTTTTCTACCTTTGGTGTCAAGCATGCATTGTTATAAAGAATAATCCCAACACAGGGTTCTTGAATAGATCCCTTGAATTGAGACTTAAGATTAAAGCATTCACTTCAGAGATGATTTCTCAAGTTGACTAAGGTAATCAACATTCATTGGAGGTCGGCTAGGAGGGACCTGCTGGAGCTATGGCCGTGGAAAAAGCAGCATCGCAGTCTCAGTTGCTGGTGATGCAGGCGAGTTACTCAAATCCAACCTCATTCTCCTCAAGAACAGAGTTGAAAGCTAGGGATATGGACCAACTGGTAAAGTGCTTATTATGCGGACAAGGGGACCCCAGTTCAGATATGAGTTTTGTGAAGGGGTGTGTTCCTGTCATCCCAGTGTTGGGAGTAGAAGAGAAGAGGATCCACAATGCTTACTGTCAGCCAGTCTACCAAACTGAGGAGCGTGTCTCAGGAAGTAAGGTGAAGAGGAATTGAGGGATACATCAAAGTCACCCTCTGGTCTCTAAATGGACTTATGTACACATGTACTTACACATACATAAACAAAAACACACACATAAAAACACCACACATATAGACACACACAGAATCTCTCTCTCTCTCTCTCTCTCTCTCTCTCTCTCTCTCTCTCTCTCTCCCTCTAGTTGTGTCTATCTCAATAGAATCTTATCAAAGCTCAGATGGATCAGAGAATCATGCCGAAACTTTCAGACTCATAACTGGTCAAACTGAGGACTGTTGTGTGCTCTGTCCTAAATGGAACATCATTACCAGCTCTACACATGCCCAAGGATCTGGGAACCTCATAGAAAGGGGGATGAACGGTTGAGGACCAGTGCTGCAATTACCGTCTTCTAGACATGACCTGGCCATTGGACTCACAAATTCACTAGCGCTCTGGTTACTTGCACAAGGTCAAGACAACAAGATCAGTCAGCTTTCCATTGATCAGCACCAGCTTCACTAAATGGGTTTTTGCAAAGGGAGAAAGTCTGTGAAGGCAGGGTAGGAGGTGGGGTGTTGGCGGATGCCCGATGGGTATTGGAGAGGGGAACTGGGTCAGTATGAGCAAGATACATTCTATAAAACTGTTAAAGAGTAAGTTAAAGATTTTTTTATTGTTTTTCTTGATCTACATATGTTTTTCTGCTCCCCTCCCTTTCTCCTCCCTCACCTTCTACCCTCTCTCATGATCCCTACGCTTCCAATTTACTCAGAAGATTTCGCCTTTTTCTCTACATCCATGTAGATTAGATCCATGTATGTCTCTCTGTTGTCTAGGTTGTCTGGGGTTGTGGTTTGTAGGCTGGTTTTTTACTTTGATTTATGTCTAAAAGCCACTTATGAGTGAGTACATATATTTGTCTTTCTGGGTCTGGGTTACTTCACTCAATATGATGCTTTTTAGATACATCCATTTGTTCACAAATTTCAAGATGCCGTTATTTATTCCCTCTGTGTAGTACTCCATTGTGTCAAAGTACAACATCTTCTTTATCCATTCTTCACTCAAGGGGAATCTAGGTTGTTTCCAGGTTCTGTCGATGGCAAATAATGCTGCTATGAACATACTTGAGCACATGTCCTTGTGGTATGATTGAGCATTCTTTGGATATATACCCAAAAGTGGCATTGCTGGGTCTTGAGGTAGGTTGTATCCTAATTTTTTGAGAAATTGCCATACTGATATCCAAAGGGGTTGTACCAGCTTGCATTCCCACCAGCAATGGCAAAGTGTTCCCTTTACCCCACATCCTCTCCAGCACAAGCTGTCATCAGTGTTTTTGATCTTGACCATTCTTATTTTTTAAATACAATTATATCCACAATTGAAAGACAGAGTACTTGATTCCTCTTCCTCACTTTCTTTGTTTGGTGAGTCTGTCCCTGTATTTCCTGAACACTCTTTGTGCTTTGTGATTGTAGCTTTGCTTTTCTGCATGTTGGAAACTCTTTGCTTTAGGGTCTAATGTCTTGAGGGGTTAGTTGAGGCTTTCTCCACTCCATTCATTCTATGCAATCAAACTGTTTTTATTTTCTTATGCTTTCTTACCTATAATATTGCTTTTTATGTATATATTATTTCTTCCCAGGATAATATAAATGTCATGAAAACAAAGATTTTCTATGAAGGAAAACTGGTCTTATCCACCAGTTTATTTTAGTATCTAAAAAGGACACTTAATTCCCTCCATAATCCTCCTTTCAGTTTAACTTTTTATTCCAAGCAAACAGTACCTGCTGTAACCACACATCAATTTCCACGAAATGTATAAAAACTAAAGCTGTTAAGTCTTCATGCTATTTCCTCAGTAAAATTATGTTTATCCTCTTCAAAGTCAGTTTGCAACAATTTACAGTTTTATAGAGAATGGCTTGGGCAGTGAATCCTAAGAATTTTTCGCATTAACTCAATGTCAAAAAATTGTTTTCTACCATGCATAATTCCAGATATTTTATATTTTCAAAGGTTTCACTCGGGCTTAAGATTAATTTTGACATTCAGGTCTGTGATTGCTTTGGCATATGATTCAGGTCTGTGATTGCTTTGGCATATGATTGCACTGGGCTAATATGGCTGATCCACAATCTCTTCGTGGACCTTTCAAGGTCCATGACCCAGTCACACCTGCAGTTTTGCAGTTCAAGGTGTCACACTCACTGGATCTTGTGGTTGAGAAGCTGCAGTCCTGGGGAAGGTGTAATCCCACCTACCACGAGCGGACCCATGTGAGCAGACATCCCTGGACCTTTGTATCATACGAGTGACCATCATGGTGCTCTAAAATGGTTTGCCCTTGTGAACAACTTCAGTGAAAAGATTAACCACTTACAAAAACCTTAAAACGTTGCCACCAAAACCCCATTCAGATGTAGTGAAAGAGTATAGGCTTGGGAGCCAGTGACATTTGGGTTTTAATCTCAAAGTTTATTGCAATGTGACCTTGAAGTATCTTGTTAAATTCTGTCATAAAGTCACTGTTCAATAATAGACTATGATGCGTGCTTTGCAGATTATCCGAGGAGTAAGATATAAGAAGCTGGAACACCTAGAGGTACCTGGGACATAAACTGTTTGATGATGATAGTTTCTATTTCTTCCCAAACATTGGCTTCCCTTGTGTTGTATTCTACCACGCAATGCGCATGCCTTGTTTATTTCTAATGACTAAGTTCTGGGCTTATCTGCATAGACATCATTCACCTTCATACCAGTGCCATGCCAGAGACCATGTGCAGGGTGAGTTTTATGGTACTTTATTGAAGACATAGCCTAAGTCCTCGTGTCCCTGCTCCCACATGAGATCAGGCGATTTTTATTCACCAATGTCCTGATCTTTTACATTACGGAGGAATTAGATCTAGCTACCGCTTAGTGGCAGGTCTCAGATAACAAAGGGGGAAGTACAGTGAGAGTTCTCAGGACTGAGAAGGATGAATCGTCTACAAGGTGGTTGGCTCTGTGGTGCAGTAAGTGAATTTAACCCCTAGAGGGAGCTAAGAGCGAGTGAGAGTCCCAGGAAGCAGATGAAATAAATGATGTTTTTCTCTTGGATTCTGTTTTTAGCAAAACTGATTAAGGGGTGATTTAAATTGCACAGATTCATTGCCATGTGACATTATGTATGCATTCATTAAATTGTGAATCAGAATTTAGGTTCTGTCTGGGTTAACTATAATTTGAATTATTTCACAAATGTTCTTCATGTCCTTGGTAATACTGGAAAATTTCCCACATCAGAGTAACCTTCCATGACTGACCAAATTTGCAAAGTAAAGACCATAACTTATGATGTGTATTTTTGGAATATATATGTATATATATATATATATGAATTTGATTACCCTAAAAGAGACAAGGCAGAAATCACTTTGCATCTTACAAACCATAACGTTTCAGAGAAATTAATTCTTCCTGTGACAAAGATTGCTGAAGCAATAAACTATAAATGGCTTCCACGGAAGCAAATCCAAGAGGAAAGAGTTTCAATGAACAGCAGAAAACCCTGATAAATCAGAACAGTCCTAACTTCACAGTCAGCTTATTGAAGATATGCACTAAGAAATCTATAACACTCAACACGCAATCTAAGATCTAAGATGAATAAGGAAGGGAGGCATGTGAAAGGACACTGGTGTGAAATTCACTCATGTTTCACAATGACGCTTTTCCTTTCTGCAACACAGCATTGGTTTTGAAAGTGCTTGTCGTTTGTTTGGAGATTGTGCTCATTGACTCATTGACTGTTCCTTCTCTCCATTCTTGACGTCCTTCAAAACCTTCCCTTAGGCTTTGGGGAGAGTCCAAATATTCTCTTTCCTTTTTTGGTAAAATTCAACCATCCTAGCTACCTCTCTTCCACTCCATAGTTATTTCTTCTTAAGTATCCCAACACACAGGCTCTGTCCTCATTATTACTAGAGTCTAGACACTGCTTATATCTCTCTGAAAATGAGAACCCACCAGGGTGCTTCATAACAGTTATGAATGAAATTGGACTTTTGTTGGTGATCGTGGTGCCTTGCATCATACCCCCTGTTTGATCTGGAAGTTGAAGCCACTCACACTCATATTGATTAAAGTGCACATGAAGCCCATTAACAAAATTAAGACACCAATGTGTCCTTCCCTCTCTTTCTGGAAATAAAGTTACTTGTTTTTATGGTCATTATAGGAAAGTCCATTAAAATTTGTCTATAAACTTTTAGGAAAAATGAAGAACAGTAGCTAAGATACTCTATGTAAAAATAAATAACTTAAACGTGTTCCTTATTTTCGTTTAATTAAATGTTTTCTTGTATAAGTTGCCTCAGGGCACCTGCTTACACTTTCAGTGGGTTAGTCATTACCATCACAGCACAGAGCATGCCTGGCAGGCAGGCATGGTGGTGAACGAATAGCTGAGAAGTACATTTTGATCCTCCAGTAGCAGGCAGGGAGAAAGAGCCTGGTCCTGGCACAGGTTTTGTTTTTATTTTAATTTATTTTATTTTATTATTTTTTATATACTAGCCCCAGTTCTCCCTCTTCCCCTCCTCTCGCACCCTACCTCCCCACCTCCCACTCCCCATACACTCCTCAGAGGATGTAAGCCCTCCCTTGGGGAGTCAACAAAGTCTGGTTACCAAATACTAAACTGAAACAGGACCATGCACTTTCCCGCTGTTTCAGGACTGAGCAAGGTAACCCACTATAGGGAATGGGCTCCAAAAAGCCAGTTCATGTACCCAGGACAAGTACTGGTCCCACTGCCAGGACCCCCTCAACAGACCAAGTCACAGAACTGTCACCAATATTCAAAGGGCTTAGCTTGGCTCCATGCAGGATCCCCAGTTGTTAGTCCAGAGTCTGTGAGCTCCCACTAGCTTAGGTCAGCTGTCTCTGTGGTTTTCCCAATCATAATCTTGATCACCCCTTTCCCTTGCTCATATGATCCCTCCTCCCTCTGTTCCACTAAGCTCCAGGAGCTCAGACCAGTGCTGGGCCACTGCATCTGCTTCCATCAGATACTGGATGCAGGTTTTATGATGACAATTAGAGTATTCACTAACCTGGTTATAAGGGAAGGAAGATTCAGACACCTTCTCCATTATTGTTAGGAGTATTAGCTAGGATCATCCTTGTGGATTCCTGGGAATTTCCCTAGCACCTGGCTTCTCCCTAACCCTCATAACGGTTCCCTCTATTAAGACATCTCTTTCATTGCTCCCCCTCTGCATCAATGTTCATGAAGGAGATTGGTCTGTAATTCTTTTTTAGTTGTGTCTTTATGTGGTTTGGATAACAGGATAACTATAGCCAGATTTGGTTTGCCAGTATTTTATTGAGTATTTTTGTTTCAATGTTCATTAATGAGATTTGTCTGTAAATCTCTTTCTTAGTTTAATCTTTGTGTGGTTTGAGTATCAGGATAATAGCCCCATAAAAAGGGTTTGATAATGTTCCTTCTGTTTCTATTGTGTGGAAGAATTTGAGGGGTATTGATATTACATCTTTGAGATTCTATGCTGAAAACATCTTTGCTCTGGGCTTTTTTTTTTCCCTTGGGAGACTTTTTATGACTGCTTCTATTTCCTTGAAAGTTATAGGTCTATTTAAATTGTTTATCTGATCATGATTTAATTTTGGCATGTGGTACCAATCTAGAAAATTGCTCGTTTTTTTTTACATTTTTCAATTTTGTGGAGTATATATAGTGTTTTGAAGTGTGACCAAGTGATTCTCTGGATTTCCACAGTGTCTGTTGTTATAGTCCCCTTTTCAGTTCTGTTTTCATTAATTTGCATCGTCTACCGATGGTACTTGTCAAACTGGAGAGTTATATGTAGAAGAATGAAACTAGATTATTATCTCTTATACTGGACAAAACTCTATTCAGAGTGTGTCATAGACCTCACCACCTGATACATTAAATCTCTTAGAAGAAAATGTAAAAAACACTTCAATTCATAGGAACAAAAAAGAAAATTAGACCAACATTTGACACACGAAGCCTTATTAAATTAAAATTTTCTATATAGCAAAGGATAATATCATTCTGATGAAGAGTCAGCCTACAGAATGGAAATAGAATCTTTACCTGCTATACATCTCATAGAGGGCTAGCACTTTGAATATGAAAAGTATAAATTAAAATGAACTAAACACCAAGAAAAAAGTAAATCAATTAAAAGTTGGAGCATAGAACTAAATGGCAATTCTTAAAAAAAATAGACATACAAATCACTGAGGATTATCATTTTTAAAAAAGTTTTCAATGTCCTTAATCTTAGGAAAACACAAATGAAAACTACTTTGAGATTTCATCTTATCCCAGCCAAAATAGCTAAGATTTTAAAAATGACACCAAATATTGACATGGATGTTGGGAAAGGGAGACATTTACTTATTATTGGTGGGAGTGCAAGCTGGTGCAGCCATTATGGAAATCACCATGGAGAGTTCTCAAANAAAAAAAAAAAAAACTAGAGTAGATCTACCACAAGATACAGCTATACCACTTCTGGGCATAGTGCCAAGGGATTATGCATCCTACTACAGAGATATTTGCTCATCTATGTTTACTGTTCCTTCATTCACAAGAACCAGAAAATGGGAACTGCCTATATGTCCATCAACAAATGAATGGATAATGAAAACATGAACATATACAATAAAATATCATTTAGCTGTAAAAAGTGAAATCAAGCAATTTACAGGTAATTGGAGAGAGCTGAAAATAATCATTGAATGCAGTAACTCTGGATTAGAAAGATAAGCAGCAAGCCATTTTTATTCATATGTGGAGATGCTAGATTTGAATCCTAGATATGTATGTTTAAATTAGAATACCCAGAAAACTAGTAAGGGGTCGTGGAGGGCTGTTTATAGTGAATGGGGTAGAGCACAGATGGTGTGAAAATGGAGAGCTGGAATAATGGAACAGAAAGTGTTAAATGGGTTTGGAAGATAGAAGGACAGGCTAGCGGTCAAAGTATGGAAAGGGATAACCAACAGGTAGGTGGGGAAAACTAAACTGAATGCTGGGAGACAGAAAGTGGAATTGGGAGATACCATGTAACTGCTGCCAGGAACAGATGAGTTTAATTAAGATGTGAGAGCTAGCCAGTAAGAACCTAGAGCTAATAGGCCAAGCAGTGATTTAATTAATACATTTTCTGAGTGGTTATTATGGGTCTGGGCAGCTGGGAACAAACAAGCAACCTGCCTACAACACAAAACTGCATTCTCTTTCTTTTTTTTTTTTTTAGTTGATAGAGAATTTATTGCTTGGTTTCAAAAGCATGACACTTTCAGTGACATCACAATAAGTTATTTGTAATTCCAGCCTGTTTCTACAAGAGGTTGAATAAAAACAGTTATCATTGCAAAGAGGAAAAAAAAGACACTGAAAATTCCATATGGAAATCCAGCACTATAGTAACTTCCTAAAACACACACACACACACACAGACAGAGAGATACACACACACACACACACAGAGTGTAAATGGACTTATAACAGGGAGACAATGACTGTCTCAGACATCATAGACTATCAAATACAAAATGCAACACCAGGTATGGATTTCTTTTTCTTTTCAGTTGTCAGATAGTATGTTCCCATTGATATCCACAAATATTATGGGATATTGCCATTGCTCTTGATTATCCTGTAAAACTCATTGGTGAAAATACCTCATACTTGATTCATGGAAAAATCAAGCTGGTAGTAGCATGGAAGATGTATTTATCTCTACTGGTTAGTTTCCATAGTCCGAAGAGGTTCTATGTATTTTATTGCTGGAGAAAAGTAATCAACAGTCTTACTCAGGTGTCTCTTGTGACATTAATGATTGGCCTATCAAGATACACTGGCTGGTGCAACTGTAGCCCAAGTATTATGGGAGTTACCAGTCATTTTCTGATTAGATTTAAAGTATGATCTACAAGATCAAACTCATGTCTGGTACTATTTACATGTCTGCCTGGGAGGGGGGATATAACACTATTACTATGCTAAATAGATACTGTAGCAAATTGCTTCCTAAGTTCCTTTTTTAAGTTTTATTTATTTATTATGTGTATAGTGTTCTACCTGCATATATGCTTGCATTCCGGAAGAGGGCACCAGATCTCATTATAGACACTTGAGAGCCACCATGAGGTTGCTGGGAATTGAACTTAGTATCTCTGGAAGTGCAGCTAATACTCTTAGCCTCTAAGCCATTTCTCTAGTCCCCACTTCCTAAGTTCTTATTTTTACACACTAATTATTTTAGTGACTGTACAACTCTCATTAGAAAAGCTTCATCTGTTGTAGATGGTAATTTATAGAGACCCACAACTGGTCAATGTGCAGAGAATAGGAGACTGAGGAGTGTTCATCCCTAAATGGCATAGACATCTATATTATGCTTCCTCCCCAATACTCAGAGATCAGCACAATAGAGAGTCTAGGAAATGCTTTTTCACTTCAGATAGGACCATTGTACACATAATCTTACAGAAGATGTGACTGTATGCACAAGTCCTGTGCAAGATCAAAGCTGTGCCATATCCTTGCCTGGTTCCCAGCATCTTGGCCTGACTAGAGCTTGATGATGGAATGGAAAATAGACAAACACATGGACAGACAGAAATATCTGGATTTGGGTGCATTGTGTTTACTGATGGGGAAACCATAGCAATCTGGAAGCTCAGTGTTAATTCCACAGATACTGGAAGAAAGACCACCGACCCAAATCGGCCAAATAAAGCAAGCTGTATTCGTGTATATGGGAGCTGGGCAGCCTGAGCCATTTCCCCATAAAGTGGGGTTCAAGAGACCAGCCTCAAGCCAAATTTTCATGTCCTTTTTTATATTTTTTTATTCATTTTACATATTAAACACAGTTTCCCTCCCTCCCTTCCTTCCTCTCCTCTTCACCTCCCCTAGCCCAACCCACCCCCTTCCACCCCTCATAAAGGGTAAGGCCTGCCTTGGAGAGTCAACAAAGTCTGGCACATTCAGTTGAGGCAAGACTAAGTCCCCTCCTCCACCCCCAGGTACATCAATACTGAACAAGGCATTGCACCACAGGGAATGGGCTTCAAAAGGCTAGTTCATGAACTAGAGGTAGATCCTGGTCCCACTGAAAGGGGTTCCACAAATAGACTAGGCTACAAAACTACTGACCACATGCAGAGGGCCTAGTCCTTTATATTGGGTAAAAGCATGGGAACTTTGCAAGCATTGTTGCAGAAGCAAAATAAAGCAGTTAAGAAATGGATATAGAGCATTTCCAAGACCGAGGAACTGGTGGCCTGGGGTTTGCTGTAGGTTTACAGGTGGCCCAGGGAGTAGGTTTACAGTAACCATGGTCAGACTCCAGGTAACAGAAACTTATGTCTTACAGTAAATAGAAATTTAACTCACTTTAGCAACAAAATTGCTCTGGGGAACAAAATGGGGTCCAGGTGTTTTCTCACTCAGCCTATTATTTATTATACAGAGTTGTTATTGCATACAGATACATAAGGAGACAGGGTTTATGGTATAAGATGGATCAGTGGATCAAGGAGGTAGTTTAGCTAATCTTAAGAGGAGCAGTCTCTGTAGGGATAAGTCTTAAGACCATAATATTGGGAGTGGGGAGAAAGCGATGGTAGACACTTTTTATACACATCATTGACATTCACATGCCGACCACCACCTCCCCAGGAAGGCTTTGCTCTTTTTCTGAGCCTAGCTGGGGGAAGATTCTGTCATTTCTACAAGTCTAGGAATTGTCCTTGACATGGTCATTGTCATATCAACAGCCACACATCCACTCAGGACTTCAGTCACTCAGGACTTGACTCACTCAGGGATTCCTCTGCTCCTGTTTCCTAGCTGAGAAGCAATTGCCAATTGGTAGTTACTGGGGGAAGGAGAGTAGGTTTTCTTCAAGAGGTGGCCTCCGAGAGGCAAGAAATGCTCTATCAAATGATCCTACATTCAAGCACATACAGGCAACAACATATGCACTCAGGGGTATTAAAACAAGAGAGAGAACGCCAATGAAGTTTGGAGAGAAAACTTTGGAGGGACAAGGAAGAAACTGAAGAGGAAGGAATGGAGTGTGAATTTTATCAAGACACACTATATGCCTTGCAGGAAATTCTCAAATGGCAACAACAAGCAAAAACAAAGAAGACTTGTTAGTTCTGAGATGGGGCATGCTGTGTGCAGACCTAGAGTCTGCAGGGCACAGATCAGGAAGGAAACTTTGGGCTCCTGGCCTTTCCTTGTAAAAGCTGAGACACTGGAAATGGGATTTGTTGTACGAGTCAGAAATTCACAGGGAAAGTTTGAGCTTTACAGATTTAGGAGCCATCAAGAAATTAAATATAAACATGAAGTGTAATGAGATCATAAAGATTTTTCAAGAGAAATCAAAATTTATCAAAGAGTCGTTCTTGGAGGCAACAGAAAGAAGGGAAAGTGGAGAAATCCCCAAAAGAGAAGTAAGACGTGTTCAAAAAGAGCGGAGGGGCATCAAGAGTGTGTCTTGGTGTGTCAGACAAATGAAGTGAATAGCGCGGAAACTTTCAGATATATCTGACAGTTCCAGTGGGGTGAGAGCTAAAAACTAAACACTGGTGTGAGCAAAACGGAGTCATTGGCGGCCTTGACAAGTGCAATCTTAGAGGAGTTAGGAGATCTGCCCATTGCAAAGCAGGAGGAAGGGGAATTGGAAGAGAATGAGAAGATAGGGAGAATGGGATGTCAAGAGAAAAGCCGCTGTCTAAGGAATTTTGATGCAAATGGAATCAAGGAAATGGTGGAGGGAAGAAGAGAGTAAAGGTACTTTTTCTTTTAAGATACCACAAACCAACATGCCCTGGACTTGCCTGTTTGTCATGATAAGGGGAAAAACAGAGCGACCACATACATATAATGTGGAAGTGGAAGAAGAAGCTGGCCAGAGCATTTTCCCGTAGGCATGCGAAGCTGCATGTATGGAGTTTAAGTGCATGGGAAGACTTTATATGATAGCCTGAGTAGTTTGTTTCAGGTAACACGTAGGAAGATAGTTTGGCAGAAGGAATGTTGACAAGCAGGTGAAGTGTCTTCTACCAAGGGCTTCTTCTGGCCACGGAATCTTTGCCCTTCCCTCTCCACGCCCAGTCTAACACTTGGCAGTATACTCTGCTGTGCCCGTAAACCACACAGTACTGCAAAACCGGCACACGCCGCCACCTTTTCCTTCTAACACAGAAAAAAACTCTATCCCCAGATGCGAGTCCCAGCTCAAATGTATGGTGAAGTATGGATTAACACTTCACTTTCTCCCGGAAAAACTAGCTGATTGCTAAGTGATCTAACCACTTCTCATTCCTCCCATTCACCTGAGCTCCGGTCCAGCCTGCACTGATGTCGTAATTCGCAGGCTGCTCCACAGTCCTTTATACAAACAGCCCGTGAGGAAACACTGTGACTGAATACATTCACAAGGCAAATGAATTTCTAAATCCCAAGCTAGCAAACCGCCTCTTTTCACTTATTAAAGACAATTAAAACGTAAAGTAGCAGAGTGAGTATTTAGATGTGAGAATTGCAAACTCACTACATTTTTTTAACAGATTAAAATAAAACATATTTGTTATCACTTAGTTTGCTGGAGTCAGAAGTCTCACTTGGGCTGAGACCGTGTTGTCAGCAGGGCTGTTCTTCCTGATGGCTCCAGAGAAGAAAACTGTTCTCTAACTCATTCAGATTATGGGATTAATCCAGTTCCTTGTGTTTGTAGGGCTAAAAGTTCCCTTTTTTTTTTCCTGCAGGCTTTCAATCAGTGACTGGTGTTTGCTCCCATGGTCCATGCACATTGCCAGCTATGCCTTCCACGGGATCCTCTGCCAACACTGGGTCTACTCTCTCACATTCTCAATCTTTCTGACTGGCCAGAGAAAGTATTCTGCTGTTTAGACTTGTGTGATTAGATTGGGCCACTGTAGACATTCCAGTAAATTCTTACAAAGTCAGTCATAGCGACAAAGTCCTTTTGCCATGTAATTTAAATACACACACACACACACACACACACCAATTTCTATGCTTTATACCTTTAGGGTGGCTGTTCTTCTTACCAATATTTTATGTAAAGGACTCAAAGAATTTCCAACATATTATGCAGACATTAGTATTCCTAATATAATCTTTTATGTAGGAGAGCAAGCAGATTGGTAAACAATCACAGTCCCTAAATTTAATTCGTTTGTTTGGGAGCCGTTCTCTTTCCTTCCCTGTGCCATTCCCCTTTTCTCTCCATCCGTCTGCAATCTATTCCGTTCCCAAAACTCTACAAAACGAGGTGCCAGACAGGACTCTGGGTGCAATGGATGTGAAAATGGAATTCATTCCCTCGTCTCTGGAGAGGCTCTGTCGTATTTCAGCGAAAATATGGTTGATTTGGCTGAAAGAAAGTTCTTTTGGCATTTGTGGAACACCTAAACAAATATGGCGGAAGCTCAGGAAGTTTTCTGGAGATTCTTGCTATAGCTGCCCAAGTGTTAACTCTTCAGATTTTGGAAACAGTAGATTTTGTGAGTCCTAGGAGTTAAGACAGAGGGCATTTTATTTCCCTCTAGAAAAATGCTTTTAGAAAAGGATTTTGCTAGTTTTCTCTCCTCTTCCATCATTGCTGTGTGTGTGTGTGTGTGTGTGTGTGTGTGTGTGTGTGTGTGTGGTTGTTTTAAGAAACTTCATTCCTCAGGGCACTTCCGCCTTTAATTAGCTCCTTGTATGTGATTGGGTATGTATGCATCATCAAGGGTCTCCCTCAGCCACTCAGCCACATCTCACTGAGCCTGAAACCACAGACACACTCACTGGCACTGCTGGTACACTAACTAGCCCCAAGAGTCCTCCCGACTCGGCGACTCAGAAATTTGGACGCCATGCTCGCCGCACAGAACCTGACGTTTGGATTGGACTCAAGCCCTTATGCCTGCACGGCAAGCCCTTGACCCACAGAACCAGCTCCCCAACCTGGTAGGTTCACTTGGCCACCGGGAACATTTTTAGGTTGGTCCATTCCTCCTGAAACTGTTTTCTCGAGTTTTTCCCAAAACACCTTAATAATCACCTGGTCAGCTCGATTTTTATTTGTTTGCTTATTTATTTTTGTGGAAGAGGATTTCCTTGCGTCAGGCTGATCTCAAATTCATGATCCTCTCGACTTGGCCTTCGGATTAGTAAGATTGCTAGAATGCTTGACTTCAATTTTACTGAGTGTTTTTCTTTTTAAATACCCAAAACACAAAAACGTACCCAGTAACACAATAAAAATCAAAATTTTACAGCAAGGCAGGAAATCAAAAGTCAAATCATTTGTCACATATACATATATATATCATAAATGTGTAAAATCATATTTCAAAAACTCATTTTTCATTATTTCAGAAATATTAAGGATTTATTTTTGTGACTACTTCTATAACTAAACACAAACTTATGCTAATGATTGTGAACAACTGTAAATACATTTACTTATCTTTGAGGCCTTTTAAAAATATAGTTTACCAGCCATGCCTCACCCACTAGAAGTTAATTCAGAAGGTCTACTCTGGGCTCAGAAATCTGAATTTCTCTAAAAGTTTTTTGTGACCATTTTGTTCTAGTAGACCTGACTATAATATAATCAGAAGGACAGTGCAGAAGATAACTGTGCCACCATAGCTGTCTTTGCTTGACCAGCATGGCCATGCTCAGTGTTTTTATCCCAGGACTGGTGGATTCTACAACATGGATGCTTCTCTTCACCTAGACAATATCTTATTTTGTGTTCATTGCTTTTCTCTTCTCACTGCTCGCCTGCCCCTCAAAAATAAATCTCGCTATCGACTCCGTGTTCCCTGCGTTTACCCTGAGAGCCAGCGAGTTGAACTAATTGGTACCTCGTTTCATTGTCCGGAGAAAATGCATGCAGGGGAAGGTCATTAAAATTGCAGAGGGAGAGTTCTCTAAACAGATGATCAGAATTTTCTGGGAAAGTGTATAATCTTATGATCAATGAATAGAGCATATTCTCAATAGTTGGAAGCTCAGA
Organism: Bramus lutescens; assembly: GCA_001685075.1. Classification (NCBI taxonomy): domain Eukaryota; kingdom Metazoa; phylum Chordata; class Mammalia; order Rodentia; family Cricetidae; genus Bramus; species Bramus lutescens. The sequence continues at coordinate 144,763 of LOEQ01004256.1, forward strand.
ATATTGATTTAACACAGCAATTTATATTTAGTAAAAATTACTCATCACACCAGGGAGCAAAAGTTCCCTATGTGTAGTTCTGCCTGCCAAAGCATTTAATGCAGCTTCAGTTGTTTATAGCAAGGATGCTGCTGAGTCCTCAAGTAAGATCTTTCTCAATAGGACACACTAAATCACCACACTCTCAGGGTGGTAGACAGCACCATTTGAGAGATAACCTCGAATAGGACAATCTGCTTGGTAGTACTCATATGTCCTGAGGTTAAGCCTCTCTGTTTCCCAAAATACTAATACAGTTTTCCACACTATGTTCGGGATTACAAAATGTCCTAACAATATCATATCATAGTATGCTGTTTACTTTGAATTTATTTTTAGGAGAATTTAAGTTTAATCATTACCTCCTGTAAGAGGACTTATTATTTTGCATTTTAATAAAAGATCCTCAACACAGTCATTCCTGGGAATCAATGCAGATAAAAGCAAATGAAGATATACATGGGGGGGCACCTTTCCCTTACACGATCTTCTCTGACTTACAAGGCAGCAGCAGATCTTTCTGAGCCCAGACACACTGTCCTGAGTGCTGTGCTGGATTCATTTCTCCAAATCACCCTTTATTCCTATGCGCATCAATTGCTATAAACCACACTTCCTTCTGTGTCATCTTAGACAATGAACAACAGGAAATTTAAAGATTAGTAATACCATATGCAAGGTCAAGGAAATCATAAAATGTCATGAGATTAATTTAACAAAATAAACATACTATCAACTCACAGCAAACTTGTCTTAAAAGAGAAGAGAGAAAGTTTTAAAACTTAATTATCTAGAGTGGGGTGGTGGTGGTGCACATCTTTAATCCCAGCATTTGGGAGGCAGAGGCAGGTGGATCTCTGTGAATTCAAGGCCAACCTGGTCTACAAGAGCTAGTTCCAGAACTGTAACACAGAGAAACCCTGTCTTTAAAAAAAAAAAAAGCCAAACACACAAAACACCTTTATTATCTGTAAGAAAATATAGTAGTAGGAAATTTCAATATTGTTAAGGTGTCCATTTCCCTATCAAGTTTGTGTGCACGTAAACATGTAGATGTTTCTGTGAATGCACACATGTGTGAAACTGTACATCTGTGTCTTTGCATGTATGTAAATGAGAATATGTGTGAACAGGTACACACACATGTGTGCATGAGTGTCTTCGTGTGGGTGTGTTTGTGTGTTCACATGTGTAGTTTTAGGGTTGTATATGTACATGTGCCTCTGTGAATGCATGTGAATATTTTTTTGTGTGCATTTGAGGTTAGACCCATCTGTATATGTGCACTTATACATGCATGTGTAATTGTGCATGTGTGAATGTAAGTTTATGAGATTGAGTGTATGTCTGTAAGTATGTATATATATGTGTGTGTGTGTGTGCATGTGGGTATGTGGCTATGTACACATGTGCATGCATATGTGTTTCTGAATCTGTGTAGTAGTGTTCAGGAATATAACTGCATGCACATGTTTGTATCCATGTGTGCATGTGAAAGCATATGTGAGTCATTCCTTGTGTGCATATTTAGGTTTGTGTGTTGTTATGTATGTATGTTTTAATGTGTCTGTGTGTGTGACTGTGTATGTATATATATATATGCATGTGTTCAGTATGTATGAGTATATAATTTGCATTTGTGAGTATGAATAAAAATGTATGTGCTTATGTGGATTTTTGTGTGCTTATACACATTTGGGCATGTGTGTGTGAATATGGACATTACTGTGTCAGTCTATGAGTATCTGCATAAATGCATGTGATTTGTGGGAAAATGTGGGTTGTTTGTGTGTAAGAGTGTGAGCAAATTCATAGAGTAATTGCATAAATATATGAATGTGTGAGCATGTGAGTGTGTATATGAGTGTATGCATTTGCAAATGTATGATATGTTTGAGTGTGTGCATGTAGTATATAGATTGTGCATGCTTCAATATATCTGTATATGTTTTTGTGTGAGTGGGTGATTTTTGTGAACATGTATGTGCATTCATGTATGGTTTGTGTGCATGTGTTCATTGGGGTGTTTGCAAACATGTATGCATGAGAGTAAATGCTTGTGAGTGCGCACCTGCAATGTGCATGTGTTCTACAGTATCTGAGACAGGACAGTATCAGCAAACAAAGAGACAAAGAAGTTGCCATAGAGTGTCTTCCAATAGACTCACATACTTGTAATGAAGTTACTTTCAAAACAGAAAAGGCATTTTACAAATGGTGTAAGAAAAACTATACAATTACTGAAAAACATTTCAACCTCTGTCTTATTACATTCTCAAAATGATAAAAAAAATGTAAAAAATAAAGGATAAAATGTGGAGGCCCAAAAATTTGAGCCTGTTTCCACATTGGCCAAAGGTCAGAGAGTGGAAACTTTCCTCTAGTTCCTTCAAGGTTAACGTGCTTCTACCTCAAACAAAGGTCCCACCTAGAAGTTGCTCAGAGAGTTCTGCTCTTGCAAGGTTATTGTCTACAGGTGTGGCTAATATCCAGCCTTGTGCCCCAAGAATAGAGAAGTAGATACCCTACTTTTATTGAGATAACTTGGGGTTCCACCCTGGGAGTGTTTTGCCTACAGAATGTTTTAGTCTAAGATGTGAGTATGACTTGTTTTGTTCTAGCAACAGAACATTTAACTATGAATGTAGCCTGCGACCTTCAATTGGTCTGTTCATTTCCTTGTATCATGTTAATGCAGTTTTTTGTCTTACTCCTACCCTTAGAGGTCAGGAAATTGAATGTGGGCGAATTTTCAGTACTCACTGGAATTCTCTCCCGATATTATCCTATATGTCTCTCCATTTTATTATTTTCATTCATATCTTCATAGATTTTACTATAATTCTAAATCTCCATGCCTTTACCTGGGCGAGAGGTATTTTTTGTCGTGGCTGATCCCCAACAAACAGCAGCCCAATGTGGTGCGGTCAGCCGATAATAAAGTTGTAAACCTTCTAAGACAAATCATAGTTAAATTTTTTCATGAACTTGAAGTAGGCTTAGATTTCATATGTAAATGATGTAATCACAAATTAGACTTTATTGAAATAAGATGACTTCTAATCTTAAGACACCATTGAGAAAAGAACCAGATTAACAACAAGGTGAGGAAACTATAAATGACAAATTAGTCAGCAGTTTATAATATTTAGTAATACTTTATTTATAGTTTCACCAAGATGAAAAAATTAAGAACAACCACAGATAAAGACAAATGATACTATCTTGTAATGAAGTAAAAATAATGAAAAAAGAATAACTCTCTCTCTCTCTCTCTCTCTCACACACACACACACACACACACACACACACCCCAGTATCATAAGTCTGAGATTATCATAAATTCAAAGAAACTAGAAATGATATATTATTAATTGGTAGTAATCTTTATAAGAAGTTTGAAATAATCAAAAATAATTTATGGTACTAGAAATTGAATCGGTGGTATCCTCTGAAGAAACAGAGAGACGTACTGCAGAGGATAGGAGAGAATTTCTGTTATGGTAGACATCCAGACAGTTTCAGTTTGCATAAGTGAACTAATTTATTACAGTGAACACTTATGTACCTAAATCTATATATTCATTGACTCTAACGTAAAAGGTAGTAAGACATTAGAAAATACCCTCCAAATTTATTCATTAATGATTGCAACCTTAGTTAAGGCTTTGAATGCTCACACATATTTTACATAAGAAAAAAGTTATTCCTTTGGCACAGAACTGAATCCCAGAACAGTTGCAGTGTGGCAGCTTCCCCAAACTCCTGCAGATCTCTGCAACTTCCCCTGCAGTGATGTTCTTTAACCTTGCACCATGTAAAGCAGCCAAGCCAATAGAGAGTTCTCACCTCTTCCAAGGCTTAGAAAATCAAAGGGGTGATCCTTTCCTCAGCATGAGTGCAGACTGCAGTGCTCCCCACAAATTTCAGACCACCAATCTCAATCTGAGGTTTCCTGGAGGCAGGATCACCATTTTGGACTTGAGGTAGAAGCAAGAGCCAGTAGCTGGCTGTTTTGCTTTTCTGACCTTCAGGTTGAACATCAATATCTATGTCTCTGGGTTTTTATTAATTGTGCTATGAGCCAATGCCCATTTTTTTTCAGTTGATAGCCTGGTTACAACATGATTTACCTATCAGAAACTTCACTTATTTATATGCTTTTTATTGCATAGGTGCTGGGGAACTTTATTCAAAGCAAAGTAAAAGTAACAGAACAGGTCAGAAACATGCTTTTGTGAGTGGCAGCAGGGCAAACAAGGAAAGCATTCAGGAGGCAAGTATACCTGCTCAAAGTCCATTATGATCCAATGGACTTTACACATTAGCCAACATCACAAGCAGTTTGGGACTGTTTCCATAATTTTTTTGTGTGTGTGTGTGTTTGAAAAATAACTTTGCATTTATTTATTGCTTTTTTAGGAAAGACTACACACACCTTCATATGAGTGTGGAAGCCAGAGAACAACTTGCTGGAGTTGTCTTGGAGTTGACTTATAACACGTGGGCATGTGGGTTAAGGTTGGGTAGAAAGTAATTTTATCTGATGAGCCATTTCACAGGCCTTATTGCCATCCTTCTAACCTCACAATTACCTACTTTACAGCTCTAAGCAACTGGTAACTATCATTCTATTTCCATAGATTTTTCTTACTTTTGGCATTCACTTGAGGGGACTCATGTAACATACGGTTTGTTGTGATTGGCTTCCTTTTTTTGTACAATTTAAGTCATTTTATCTAGCTAGACTACATCTTGTTTACCTATCCATCTTTGACAGAGGTTTAGGTTGTTTCTACTTTATGAATATTGTGATTACTATAACTATAAATATATACACTCCCATGTGGGTATATGATATAATTTCTCTTAGGTAATGTCTTAGTTACTTTTCTATTGCTGAAAAGCAACACCATGACCAAGGAAACTTACAGAAAAAAGCATTTAACTGGGGGCTTGTTTTCCTTTTTGGAGGGAGAGTCTGTCATCATCATGACAGGGATCAAGGCAGCAAGCAGGCTAGCAAGGCACTGGAGCAGGAGCTGACCTTACATACTATCTAAGAGTTGGGGGCAGAGAGAAAGAGACTGGCCCTGGTGTGGGCTTCTGAAACCTTAAGTCCACCGTCAGTGACACACCTCCTCCAACAAGGCCACAGCGCCTCATCCTTCCTAAACAGTTCTACCAATTAGGAACCAAGCATTTAAATTATCAGCCTTTAGGAGTTTCTCCTATGCCAACCATAACAGATATTTACTTAGGAATTGTCTCTCTATGTCTTTATATATTGCCTGCTTCTAAGTTTCTTTGTATCTTATTTTCTCCTCAAATGAGGCTTGTTTTTCTCTCCTTCAATATATGAGATCCCATTATATTTTCTTCCCAAGCTGTATGATTCTTTCTAAACCTGTTTTCTTACCTATTAATACCATGGCTTATTACTCCAATAATGCATCTGTAGCAACTATTAAATATCTTTTTCTTTTAGCACAACCTGAAGACCTAGCTCTGGTTTAATATTGAACATTCTGCTATTAAACACCTTCCGGGTTTGGCATTATTAAATTTTTTCTCATCACTAATCTCAACCTAAAGATTAAATGGCATCCAAGACCTGCTTAATGATGATTAATCTTCATTGTGAACCTATTTTTTAGAATCACCTAGGAGATTATTGAGGCATGTTGTGGGTGTATCTGGAGAAGTTTAACTGAGAAGAAAGATCCACTTTGAATATGGCAGTACAATCCTGTCGGATGGGGATCTGGAATGAATAAAAAGGGAGAAGGAGAAAGCTCCTTAACCATGACCCATCTCGTTTTTCTGCTTCCTGGTCCACAGTGACTTGACCAATACTGCCTCACCTGAGGGAGGTAATTTGTCCCATAGCTAATGTTCTCATACCCTAACCTCCATCAGTGTCTGGTATGTGACGCTAGCACTCACTGCTCAGCCATTCTGCCTGCCTTCCCCGCATTTAACTGTAGCATAACTGCTTCAGACTGCTAGCAAAGACAGGAACATCTATTGTACTTGAGTATTTTCTATTTATGTTCTACTTTTAATGACGATCTGCTTACCTGAATTAATACTTTTTTCTTTTATTTACTTTTTTAGCATAAATTTTGGTATTTATTTATTTATTTTTGGTGTTTTGGAGACAGGGTATCTCTCTGTAGGCTTGGCTGTCCTAGAATTCACTCTATAGATCAGTCTGACCTTGAACTCACAGAGATCCATCAGATAGGAGTTCTCTGTATAGGCTTGGCTGTCCTAGAGCTCACTCTGTAGGCCAGTCTGGCCTTAAACTCACAGAGATCCACCTGAATGCTGATACTAAAGACATGTACCACCACTGCCCAACTTTAACTTGTATTAAACTGGGATACTATATGATTTTTGAAGTTAATCCCATAGATATCCTATTGCTCCTGATGGCATGTTTGTTTACAGATTTAATGTATGTGATAGATTTGATTGATCTCCATGCCACTCTGATATTATTTATCTTGTAATCATTAGTATCAAAAAGCTACATTGTTAAATTCCAGATAAATCTCTTGCTATCTTTCACTCTGTCTCTCTATCTCTGTCTCTGTCTTTCTCTCTGTCTCTATCTCCCCCCCTCACACACACACACACATACACACACACACCACACCACACCACACACAGTTTAAACCTCAGAAAAATAGCAACTGAATGAGCCAAATAACTTCCATGGCTCTCACAAGAAATATTGCTGCATTGATGTAGGACATATATTCTGGTTAGTTTAATTATGGACCAATCAAATGACCTTGAGGCTCTAAGCCTTGCAAAATTTTTCACTGGCATTTTTTTTTACCATATATACCATATATACGACTCTACTGGGCTGTGTGATGATAACTTTGAGTAAGTTTACTAAACAAAATGATACCTATTCACACCCATTAAACCAATAAACTGAAATGTTGGTGTTGCTTTTGCAGTTTCTTCACTACTGATGCTGCTCTCTAGGATTGCTTCAGTGTTACTTTACTTTAAAAATGTGTTTGCAAAGCAGAATAAGAGCATCTACAATTTCTGAAGCCCTCTTATCATTTTGCTTATGTTCTTTGAAGTTTACTCAAAAAGGCAGACATGGGCACTATAAATATCAAGCTAAATCTCAGAAAATGGGGGGCCTCCTTCCTGGCTGCGACACTCACTCTGCCCAGACTCCTGACTAAACTACTAACCAGTCACTTTATTTTCTCTTAGTCTCATAATGCAACTTCTTATAGTTGTGATGAGGAACTAATATTTCTAAAGAGCCTGGAACACCCTTTGTGGCTCTTTATTGCCCAAGGATGGAGCCCAGTTTTTTTTTTCTTTGACTGGCTAAGCATGATTTCTCAGTGATCTGCATGTCAAACCAATTTGGCAGAATTGTGGTTTTGTAGATACAGTATCACACTGAGCATTTGTCTTTTGGATTTGGTTCATGCACTATTTAAAGAGCAAAGTGCAGTTTGTTGATGACATGGTGTGTGTGAAACAAAATTTTAAAACACATTCAAAGTTTCTTTTTATATCAAAGGTGTTTTGATTTGAGACTTTGAATGCTAAGGAAGACACATGAATCTCTCTCTTTGATGCTAGGAAGGGGTGGAGCAACCTGTGCTGGCTAGACATATTTTAAAATGTCTGCATTCATAGAGAAATGCAACTTTAAGAGAACTATGCAGCAGAAATTGAAAAAATTGAATAAATTGTTCAAAGCAATATATTTATTTTAAGTCACTTTCAGTCAAAGGGAGCTCATTCTGTGCACTTGGAGCCCCCACCCAAATCTACTTTCTTTCATTTCTTTTTTCCAAACCTACATTCTTATTTTGCTCTCATTCTTTGTGTTTAGCCTGTTTTTTGCAGCTGTAACACAATATGAGGCTCATGTAAAGTCCAAATTCCTATGCCAGGAAAGGAAAAGGGTAACAAGAAGCCAGGAAATTGAAGGGATTTTGAACTGTATTATGGAGATAAGGTATTACTGTATTCATTCAGGGCACAGACTGCCACCAGTAGGCACTTACTGACATTTATGAGCCACACACTGGCAACCATGGGCACACATGCAGACTGGCATACAAACTGCAGGTACTGGGTAGGCACACAGGCCTGCAGGAGATGCACACAGGCAGACATTGCAGGCTCTACTCCCTGACATCTAACCTCAAGGTCATAGATAGGATGATACAAAAGTGTCATTTTTCAAAAAAACTAGTTGTAAAACAGATTATGTCACCATTTACTTTTGGATTCCCTGATACCTGGTGTTAATTATTTTTCTCATGACATACATACAGCCTTCTCTATTTTCTTGTTCCTTCTGATGTCTAGTGTTAGCTCATGTCTGTTCTCCATAGCTGGATACTTCCAGATTAAAAAAAAAAGAAGTTTATGTAGCTCATAGTTTGGAGACTGAAACTCAAAGATTGAGTGGTCCCATCTGTTTCGTTTTGTGAAGAGCACCATGGCTGCTCACAAGACAGCAGAGAAGCAGGATTATGGTAGCTTCATGACAAAAGAACGCTATGAGATTACAGGAAGCCAAGTCATTCAGGATCTAGTTTTGTTCTTCTGGAAACCACCTACTCTAGCAAGAACTAACTGGGGTTCCAAAAGAAGTACAATACTGCCTCTCTAGCCCTCTCACGAGGCTCTACCTCCTAACAGTTCACATTGGGGACACAATTTTTAGCCCATGGACCTATGGTGGACATACTGCAGCCATATCAAAACCAGTGAACCCTCAACTGCAAACTGTTTCTAGTCCTATCTGCTTGACTGAAATCCTCCTGAGGAAATGGCATATAGTTCTTAAATGGATAACCAGGTACACCTGCCAATCTTGATTCAATCATGTAGCTACCGCTTACATTTCGCAGTAATTGCAATCATAAATTTTACATGGTAATTTTCATAAACCATCTACATTTTACTGTTCCTTTTACTGCTGTCTGGATGGTTTTAGTAGGTTTTCTTCTCTGCTTAGCTTCTTTTCATATATTTCCTACAAACTGTCATCATTAGCCTACTGTTTTCTAAGGGTCCCCTCTCTTAAGGTGACCCCAGTTTTAACTATGGCCTGAGATTATTAACGATTATCAAGCCCCCTTTTTTGTTTGTTACTGAGGTGCTACCTGTTATCTGCTTGGGGGAGTTGACAGGACCCATTTGGGGTTTTTGAGTTGCTTAGAATACATTCTTTCTGAGCATTGCTGCTACCTTGACAGGCACCTCCTTTTTCTTCATTTCTTTGTCATTTCTCATCATGTGACTTTTTCCTCAGGGGGAGTGTTGACATGTCCAGCTGTTAAAATTACATATCCAAACATGGCCACCATGACATGAGTGAAGTCTACTGTGAATTCTAGAAAGTTTATCTTCTGGTTCAGGGATCGCTCGTTCTTCCATTCTCTCTCTCTCTCTCTCTCTCTCTCTCTCTTTCATGAAAACTGAAAGTTCAATTGTCACTTTGCAATAATGAAGTAGCCTTAAGGAGAAGAACCATTCTATAAGGGTGGGAGGCCAGAAAGACAGAAGTAGCTTGCTTCATCGCTGTACAGCTATATACTCCTTGATTATTTAGACTTAAGTTTAGTTGTGGGAAAAAGATCTCAAAATATTAGTGGTGAACCAAGAGAGAAGTTTATTCCTTTTACAGGAAAAATGTCCAAGAATAAATAAGCCCTACAACGGTCTGTCTACTCCAGTTATTCTCAGCCTTTCAGTGCTGTGTGTGACTCTGGAATAACAAGCTCAACAAGCCGTGGAATACAGCCACCATCAGGTCTACATTGAGTTTAATGTCTGCAAAGAAGGAACAGGAAAGACATGATGTTTCCCCTTTTTAAAAAGTGCAACAAGTTACATAGAGGACTTCTATTCGCGTCCCTCAGCCAGATTAGTCATGTGTCAGGCTTTAGTGTTAAGATAGCCATGTGTTCAGCTAGAAACAATGACTGCCGGAGTGAGGAATGTGACAGAAACAGGGAGAGCAGCTGGCTGCTTCTGTGCCAACTGGTCACTCAGGACTTCTGGACACATGAAAAGAATGCCGTCCTTCACGGCGTCTCTTTAATTAGGATTCAGTTACAGGCAGCCAAATCAGAAGCTAATTGATAATTAGGACTCAAGGAAGGGGTCCTGAATGTAACAAAGGAAAACTGTGATTTATGGAAAGAAAACGCTGAACAGTAAGGACTTGGGTTGATACTCGGAAATTGGTGATGATTCTAGGTGGAATACCCCATGTTTATCTGGGCTATAGGATTAGGAACATGAAAGAGAAATCTGTGCTATTGGGCTATGCTATGTATCCATTTACCCTCATTCTCACCAGTACCATCCTTCAAGTATTGAGGGAAGAATTGCTTTAGTTATCTGGAGAAGCTCTGTATATATCTGAATATATATA
>LOEQ01004256.1:155258-166608 GCA_001685075.1 Bramus lutescens
TATGTGTGTGTGTGTGTGTGTGTGTGTTAATAGGAATACATGATGTATTCCTATTAACATGAGCTAAAAAGTTCACAGAGTTGTTATTGATGAGAAAAATAGGAAAAATTCAAACATCACACAAAAAGACAAACACATAAACTATAGTACCTACAATTTCTGAGTAGTCAAAGCTGAGGCCTACAGCTATCTGTGGCAGTAAAAGAGACTGGTCAGTGGGAGAAGGTTCCTGAAGGACTTGTATTATCTGATATTGTTCTTTTTGTGGAAAAACAAACCCAAGCAGAACAAAATGTACTGTGTTGGTTTGTACAGCCAGATGATAGACTGTTTTTAACAAAAATATTTATATTAGTAACACAAGATTCAGCTTGCTATTAATCTCTGCGGAGAAGAGAAAAGGTATGGGAGTAGGCAGGAGCATCCATGTGATTAACAAAAAGGGAAGATACATGTTTTCAGCTTGAATGGTTTACATTTACACTTTAAACTCACCTGTCAAACTCTGTGTCAAGCAACATATAATAAACCCCTGTTTTGTATACTGGTCTGGAACAGTACCTCAGATTAACCAATAAAGAAGGTAGCTTCTTTGGGTTGCATAGGTTGATCATTGGTTATACCTGTGGGCCTGGCAGAATTGCTAATTTATGACAACTGCTATTTTCCAACTGGCCCCAGAGAAACACTGTTACAGGTTTCCTTATTATTAACCATAGAGGATATGCATAATGGTGTTTATATGATGTTTCAGCTCTTGCTGCAAGATCTATTTTAAAACGTGTTAATTTAAGTTTGGAGGAAAATATCATTTCTAACATATATTGTTTGAAAAAGAACATGACATATAAAACCAGATACTTCGGAAGCAAGGCTACCTTACAGAAGGACTACTTAGGGATGGCGGTGTTACGTGTGAAGCAGGAATCAGAAGGTTGGAAGACAGGGTGAGGATACTTTGCATTGTGAACCTGTTTGCTCTGTTAGACTTTTGCTGCCTATTCAGGCATTACTTGCTTGGAACACGGACTTAAAAGAGCACAATTATTCACAGGGCTGTCTGCTCCCTGCCATCCTTGCTAACTGTAACCACACTAGCTCTCTTTCTCAGATCCTTCCTTTGTGTAGAAGCCGCTGTAAGCACTGTAACACATTAGATTCCAGAAGGCAAACATGAGGAAGACAAGCTGTACTATCCGTAGCTGTTGGACTGCAGGTTACTTATTCTTGCAAACATATACTTACTCTAGTCTATTTGCATTCTTCTGACGCCTTCTCATTCTGAAGTGTCACCTAAGCTAGCTGCTTTTCTGTAAGCATGCATAGCAGAAAGGGTTCTAAATTAAAAGTGTTGCATGTTCCTCCTTGCTCAGTTACCTTCCACCTATGTAAACCTGAATGGGAATCAGAATGTCTCACAACAAGCATAAATTGTTATTATAACCCAGTGTAACATTTTAATCAGTAAGCTATAAATCAATAGAGATGCTGTAACTGAAAACAATTGGGGACCATGTCTGCTGGTAGCACAGTTGACATTTCCTCCTTCCTTGTTGCTTTACATGGTCAACCGTTTCACGCATAGCAACAGTCTTGAGACAGACCAACGAGAACACAGTGAGCACACTTTCAGCAGGAAATGTTAAATTACCCACATCTGTTGTCATGGGCTGAGTCTCCACTAATGCACGGGTTCTCAGTTGAAAAGGAGAAAAATGACGTTATGTTGTTTACAGTACATGAATAAACTGAACACTGGGCGATAAAGTGGAGCATAATTTATGCTTTTTTCCTCCTCTTAAAAGAGTATCCTGGCAATGCCGCCACAGAATTCACTTAGCTTCTCCCTTCTTTTGGGTAATCTGCTTCTTTGAAAAATGCTGGCATAGAAAAACAAAAAAACCCTTACCAGAAATTAAATGGAAAATGGGAAAACAGTTTTATTGATTAGAAAAGGTATCATTCATGAGAAATAAATGCAGAATTCTAGAAGGCTTATCAAAGCAAAACAATTGCCATGTTTTGCGCTGCTAGGATGCTTGTAGAAAAGAAAGAAAGGCAGAAAATACCCAGCTTTCTTGTTTTTATAGCCTTGTAAAGTTACCTGGCACACTTGTCTGTGCTTTGGCTTATTTTCGTTTTTCCTGGCTCTTATAATAGCTGAAACTAAAAAACACTCTTCTAGAGAGCTTTATCTATTTAGTGATTTAAAAAAAATCAATCCATAATGTCAATAAGCTCAGACCTCTCAGTTTATTTTTGCACAGAATTTTATTTTTCTCTGGGGAGTATTCTATCCCTCCCACCCCCCGAGCCTTTCACCTCCCTCCAGTCTCACTCTGAGAGCAGCTTCCCAAAAGGAGGGAGAATGAAATTGTGGGGGAACATGTGAACACAACCCACGTGGAAGTCTTTATTTAGAGAGCTTTTATCCGCAGATTTAAAAATGCCAACCAAGGTATTCAGTACTCTTCTAGTACTAGCTGGGTAATAAAAGAAGGTGCCTAATGCTTGGTATACCTACATCCTAGAGGACGTAGCATTTCTCTTATATTGCCACTGCTGATGGAATCACTTTCCTGGAATCATATATCTAGGGATCACATATCAATTGCAAGATCTTTATGGTCAGCAAATTCAGAGCAGGGATCTTGGAGTCAACCTGATCTCATGTCAGATTCCTTGAGTAATTTCTTTTGAAATTATTTATTGTTTTTATTGAGCTATATATTTTCTTCACTTCCCTCCCTTCCACTCCCCTCCCCTCCTACCATCTCCCATGGTCCCCATGCTCCCAATTTACTCAGGAGATCTTGACTTTCTCTACTTCCCATGTAGGTTAAATCCATGTATGTGTCTCTTAGGGTCCTCTTTGTTGTCTAGGTTCTCTGAGGTTGTGAATTGTAGCTTTCTTTCTTCCTTCCTTCCTTTTTTTTTGCTTTATGTCTAAAAGACACTTATGAATGAGTACATATGATATTTGTCTTTCTGGGTCTGAGTTACCTTACTCAATATGATGTTTTCTAGATCTGCCCATTTGCCCACAAATTTCAAGATGTCATTATTTTTTCTGCTGTGTAGTACTCCTTAATTGTATAAATGTACCACATTTTCCTTATCCATTCTTTGCTGAGTTGGGCCTGCTTCCTTGGAGGTTACTGACTCACACCCAGTCCCACAGAGGTCTCTGGATCAGACCTGCTCCCTCAGTGGTGGCTTCGGAGGTAGCTGCCTCAGGCCTGTTCCTGTTAAAGTTGCTGGCTCAGGCCTGCTCCAGCAGAGATCACTAGCTCAGACCTGTTCCCACAGATGTCTCTGGCTTGTGCCTGCTAGCTCAGAAGTCCCTGAATTTCACCTGGTCCACAGAGGTCTCTGTCTTGGGCCTGTTCCCATGGTCGTTGCTCATTTGTACCTGCTGTGGCAGAGGTTGCTGGCTCAGGCCTGTTCCCACAGATATCCCTCAGGTCCAGTCCTGCAGAGGTCTCTGGCTTGGGATTGCTCCCTCAGCTGTTGCTCTCCTTGAGTAATTCCTAGCCATATTGTTTGATTGCCTTGCATTGGAGGGGGGGGTGTTAGAATTTTACTGTATATCAAATAAACAGAATAAAACAAGGGGACTTTCAAATTTCAAACAGTATCATTCACATCTTCGGAGGGGGCAAAATGATCAAAATGTATGCTTAGTGTAATGGAAATAGGTTCTATCTGATGTCAAAAAGCATGTGTTTGACATTCTAAAACAAGTGCTCTTTCAGGTTGGCCTCTTCACTACCTGTCACAACTCAAAGGGCTAACCACCTAACGTTTTACATGCTCCTGAGGTGACCAAGCAGTGGTGAAACTTAGGGTTCAGTAAATGTTTCCAGAAAGGGCCAGGGATGAAATATTAAGGCTTTAGATTTGTCATAACTCCAGTTGCAATCATGCAATTCTTTGAAGGACAGAGGTAACCCTAGATAATGCCCTGACAAGTGTTATTTTCCCATAAGACTTCATTTATGAATCACTAACATCAGTATTTCGTACTTGTACTTAATCACATGTGCAATAAGCTGCTTAGAAAGTTTTGCATGAGTAGTAACTGATGTGCAAGGTTGTGTTATCTGATGTCCGTTTTGATTCTAATGACGCCTCTCTTTGCTACCCACTTTCTCTTGCCACTTGTGCAACGTTCAAATGCTACCCCAAGGAAACTAATTTTCATGGGATGATCATTTGACCGAAAAGGATTCATGTTCACTTCCCATCCAAACAGAAATGATTATATTACTAGCTAATGGATATTTGAAATTAGATGAACTATTAAATTATCTCAAAATGAAATATCCTGTTCTTCCCCCATGACATACACTTTCCAATGTACTCCACCACAGAATTCTGAAATTGTGCTTTTTTTTCTGCTTTAGGGGTTGGTTTCTTTGTGTATTCAAAATTAGTCACAGACAATACTTGGACTATCTGACAATAATGTTTCTTTGTTTATGTCTGCAACACTGTGATTTATGGTAAAAAATTTATACTTTCTCTTTATCTAGTAATAAGTATGAATGGGACTCCTAAACACGTGGGATCTCTGAAGCTGAGTCATTTTGTATACTAAAGATGACTGGTAGTGGAAAGCTTTCCTATTTATCCTGGAGAATGAGGCTTTATGTCAGGAGATTCAACTCTGCGATTGGAAGGTGTGAACTTGTATCCATTTATTCTATTCCTTTTCTGTTCCTTTTTTAGGCCAGTGAGAGTGGCTAATTGTCAATAATTTAATCAGCAATTCTATTAGCAAAGTTCCCAAGAAAAACCAAGAAGACAGGGCTTTGAGAATGGGGGTGACAATTGGACGTTTGAGAGCACAGTGTGCCTTGGCGAGAGCCTGAAAGTTGTTAAATATGGCCCCACACTGTGCCTTGTATATTTCTTGCATCTGATTATTCTGGAACAGTGTTAATTTTTTAATAGAAAACTGATAAACAAGCTTTAAAGAAAACTTTGCTTAATGTTATGGCCAATCTAGAACACAATCCACTCTTGAATGAGGTGTGATGGGCCAGAAGCAAAGGAAACAACATGGATTGAACACTGGTTTCTGAAGCTGAGGTGGTCCTTTGGGACTTAGCACTCAACTTGTAGGATTTGACATCAACACCAAGTAAATATCATCAGACGAGGGAAAAATGGTAAGACACTAGTCTGAGATCAGAAATTTAATCCATGATATAGAAAACCTCACATACTACCTTACCAGGTGTATTGTATGTGACATAATCATGAAAAAACCACTTTCCTATAAATCATAAACAATTACAAACTGCTTGACCTATTCATTCAAGGTTATTATTACCTAGCTCTTACAACTTAAATGAACCAATTTCTATTCATCCATATATTAGCATGTGCTCTATGGCTTATGGAAACGCTCTGGCATCTTATTCCTCCAACAGCTCCTGGTGGCTCCCTCACTCCATCTTCGTTCTCCCTGTATCTCTGTTTGGAATTCCTGCATGGCTATATTCTGCCCTTCCAGAGGCCAAAGTAGCTTTTTCATTAACCAATGGTAAAAGAGCATATTCACAGTGTACAGAAGGGCATCCCACATTAAGAATGTGCACTATTCAGAGCTCTAGAAAAGTAACACAACAAATAAGAGATATTTATGGATGGATAGACATATAAGGAGAGAAAGTTTAGGAGGCCTGCTTTATAGAAGCTAAGCATCATACCATCTTGTCTGAAAGTTAGAGACTCAGTACCTGAATTGCATATAGTCCAAGGTCAAAGGCTTAAGAGGCCCAAAAGTAGATATCACATATGTCTGTGGGGGAGAAGATGGTGGAAGGGCCAACTCTAAAGCCATCTCCAGAGAAGATAAGTTCTCTCACATCTACTTGTCTGCTGAGGCCTCAAAAGATTGATCCCATTCATCTACACTGTACAAGGCAGTCTGCTGCAGCCAGTACTCTGTTTTAACTCTTACATGAAACACTCTTACAGATACACCCAGACTTAAAGTTTTTAGATGAATATCTTAGTGCTCTGTAAGCTTGTCAAGTCGGTCTGTTTGGATGATCAGAGAAAATTCCCTACCATTGTCTCTTCAGATACTTTAGCTGAATTCTTTCATGTTACTTTGGAACATCATCTTGAATATTTTTTGTTTTAAGTTTTAATTTTTTTAAAGTCTGTTTTGTTTTATGTCTCCCTTGCTTCCGCTATTCCTATTTTCACTTAGCCAAGTTCTCTCAATCACTACCATCTGTTTTGTTTTTAGATCTTCTTCCTTTCAGTATTTTCCTTGCTGATCTAGGGTCATATTTTTCTTGTGTATATGCAAATAATGTAATTTTGCAGCATGTTAGTCATCACTGACATGTGATAGAGGATGGAAACTGTAATAATTGCTTCTCCAGAGCACATGTCAGTTCTGCTGACATTAGGATTTGGTGGGAAGAGGTGAGTGTCATAACCTCATGCTTATCAGATATTTGAAGGAGGTTGGACCTTCCACTTTAACAGAGCTTGAGATATGAAAACTATTTATGCTTTTATGAATAGGATTTCCCCTATTTCTGTTGCAGGAGCTCCTTCCGCTCCTTCAGCCAATAGCCATTGAGATACCAGCCCACTGGGGCGTGGTCTCTTTCTCTTTAAAAAGCAGAGGCAACCCTCTGCTCTCTCTCTTGCTCCAGCGACTAGACTCCTTTCCTGGCTGTGGTGTAGGAAGGTGCTCTGTAAGTTTTTCCCCTCAAATAAATAACCCTTTGAATACAAACTGGTGTGGGATTGTTTCGTGCTTTATATTTCACTTTTTCTTCTCTTAGAATAATGCCAATTACATGGGTTTGGAGAACCACAATTAGGAAGTTTTCCCACAATTTTGAGTACTTTATTAGTTAATTAATCATATACTTTTCACTTATAATTTTAGGTTGATAAATTTAATTGACGTTTCATAGAGTTGACTAATCCCCCCACTTCAGCACTGTGCTGTTAAGTCTAGTCATGACATTTATTTACATATAGAATTTTGGACTTTGCAGTTTGTAATTTTCACTTGGTTCTTCTTCATGCCCTCAAGTATGTTGTTGAAATATCTCATCTGTTTTCTCATTACAAGTTCCCATCTGATTTCTCATTTTTTATTGAACTTTATATTTTAAACAAACAGATCTATATTAATTTAAAGCAGTCAGCTGCCTATTCCAATGAACACATGTCTGAATCTGTGACTGCTTCTTCACTGACTCTTCTCATGTATTAATCATATGTCTAATTAGTTTAGATTAGGTGCCAGGTATTGTAAGTGCTGTCTGGAAGCAGGTATGGATTATGTTGTCTGACTTTGTTTCCTTTGATATCTAAATATACCAGATCCTCTTGGTGCTGTTAAGATTGATCTATGCTTTGTCAAGGTATAGAAACACTTCACTTTTCTCCTTGTTCCAATGGTCCAATTACTACTCTGTGTTTTGGCTCCTAACCAAATTAGTTCTGGCTTTCCCAGGTGTCAACTGACTATGCCAGCTATTTAGTGCAGCCTGCCTACTTGGGATCGAATCCCCTCTACATCTACCCATATGATATCACCAATTATCTCTCACATCCTCAGTAACTTCCCTTATGTTCTTCACATGTTTTGTTCTATGTAAACTTATCCTAGCTCTCAGGTATGGAAATATTACAGGCATCTCTCTTAGAATTCTTAGCATCTGACTCCACACTTTCCTTCTCTCTGCTAACCAGACTCAAATTCAGCCACCACAACAGCACTGACCTTCATTCAACCAGTGCTTTTTCAAGTAAGTGAAATTGTTTTTCTATTTGCATTTCATCTTCTTATGCCAACATCATGAAGGTATGCTCAGATGCACTGGGGGGCAAATGTGAACCTACCTTACTGTTCTTGCTTTCTGTTTTTAGAATACTCAGATTGCCCATTCTCATGACAAAAAATCTTTTTTTTTCTTGTGGGAACCCCTTTAATACTCATCCTTTTGCAAGCAAAAGGATTTATTAAATGCAAACAAATAAAAACCGAGAGTTAATATGCAAACAGACTATCAGTGCAAGAAAGAATGCAAAACTGGAATATTGGGATAGATATAAAATTCTTAGAGTTGATCATGGGATCAGCAGTCTTATATAAAGATTGCATGTTCCAGGCAGGTATGCTTTCCTCCAGGGAGATCACAGATAGACAGCTTTGATAACCAAGGCTCAATTTATTGCTTCTGATACTTTACTAGACCTCTATACTCTTGTTTCATCTTCTATAAACATTATATAATACTCAAAATAAAAACCATGAAACCCACTTTAGGAATAAAAATATAATCAGTATAAAGCAGTTTAGAAAAGCACAGAAGAAATAATGTACATCTGAAAATGAGATTATAATTCAAACACACATTTTTAAAGGTCTTTTCACACCGATTGAGAACTATCCATTTCTTTCCTCTAGGCAGGACAAAGTTGTTTACAGAAGAAAATTCTTGGGTAGGGAGTTGATAGAATGACATGATTTCCACATCAGTCTTTTTTCCAAAGGCATGATAACATCATGATAATCAAGGAGAAACACCTCATTAAATGTTTTGATACCGAACTGTTCTTTATGAACTGGCATCATCATCAATCTTCTCTATCAATGGCAAAACATTCCCAGAGTATCAATTCTTCTCTCTTTTCTTTTAAATATTTCTGTTACACCAAAAATAACTTTCTATTCAAATGAGCCTTTTTAAGGCTCTGTTATATTAAAGGGCTTTTACTGACTATCATCGTCATTCTCCATTCTCATGGTACTGCAATGCAACAACTGTATTCTATGTGGATTAAATTTTCTAAAGAAAAGTGAAATTCGGGCATGGGAGCATTATGTGCTCTAGGTTTCAGTTCTGCTGTTTACTTGCTCTTTAAGCATGGACAGGTTTATTCCTAAGCTTATGGTTTCCATCTTTAAATTAGAAGTGAAATGTTTATACATGCGCAATGACGGGAAGAGCTCTCTTGAAATCCCTCTGTACAGAGTGTAGTTAAAGTCGGTGCTGCTTTCAGCATTCGTTGTCATTGTCTTAGTAGTCATTTGGGCTACTTAGATGATTGACATTTTTCTTTTGCCTTTGAAACTGCAACTTTAAACTCACTTTTACAGATGCTCATGCACACACATACAAACCTCTCCATATTCTCCTTCCTATCTTTTAACATAATAAAATATAAGAGAAAATAAAGCAGCAACAATAACAACAACAACAACAAAGCATAGTGGAATTAGACAAAATGAACAAACAGAAGGAAAAGAGCCCAAGAGAAGGCACAAGAATCAGAAACCTACTGGTTCACCTACTCAGAAATCTCATGAAAACACTGAAGTGGAAGCCATGGCATATATTCAGAGAACCTGGTACAGACCTATGCAAACCTTGCATACCCTGTGCATGCTCCCTCAGTCTGCGTGAATTCATGTATGTTTTACTATGTTGACATAGAGGGCCTTGTTTTCTTGGTGTCCTCTAGTTTGACTTCTGCATTGTTTCTGACTACTCTTCTTCATTGTTCCCTGAGCCCAGAGAAGAGAGATTTGATGGAGAGATCCCATTTAATGATGTTTCATTCTTTATATATCATCTCTCTGCATTTGCTCCCATTTGCTGCAGTAGGAAGCTTCTCTTATGATGGTTAAGCAAAGCACTGATATGAGCATAGCAGAATATCATTAGGAGTTATTTTATTGCTACATTTTCTAAAACAATTGTATTTGGCTTTACCTTAGGTCCCTAGGATACCTAGTATGTGGTTCTTGGCCACCCAAGTAGTGTGGGTAGGGGTTCTAGCTCATGGAATGGGTCTTAAGTCAAGTAAGATGTTTGTTGGTTACTCCTGCAAGCTTTGTGCCACCATTGCACTAGTATATTTTGCGGGCAGAACAAGGTTATAGATAAAGAGTTTGTGGATGGCTTGGTGGTTACATTTCTCTGTCGGTAACCTTCAGAGTAACTTCCTGTACCAAAGAGCCAGAATGTAGGGGTGAGGCTATTTGTAGTCATCAGCTTAACTTCTTGATGCTCAGTGACTTACATGGGTATTGTCCTCAGAAATGGGAACTTAATGTTAGTTTGTGGAGAATGACCTATAGTTTTAGTAATGACCAAAAATGTTCAGGGATCTCCACTGTACCTTTTAGAACAACATTTGATTAGTTGCAAGCCAATTCCAGTACTAGAAGCTTCATTTAGATGTTCAGTTGGGATATCTCCCCCCATTTGGATATTTCATTTTGATTGAGATTTCTTTTATATATGTATATATTTTAGGAAGTTTCTACTATATTAGGTTTCCATGCTACCCCTCAAATGACCCATAATTTTAGCTATCTTTCTCTGTATTTCCTACATCACCTACTTCTCCCCTTCCCACCAAATCTTCTCATTCCAGCCCCACCCATTAGTTTCATAACTGTCTATGCTATTACACTTTCTTAACCAGATAAATCTGTTCCCCCTAGACCTTGACTCTATATCTAACCTCTATGTCTCTACAGATTGTAATTTAGTGTCATTGACTTAACAACTAATACCCACATATAAACATATACATACAATATTTATCTTTCTGAGTCTGGGATACCTCACTTGGGATGATTTTTTTCTAACTCCATTTATTTATCTGTGAATTTCATAATTAAATTATTTTTAGTGACTAAATAATAGAACATTCTATAAATGTACCACATTTTCTTTATCCATTCTTCTGTTGAGGGACATCTACATTGTTTCTAATTTTTGGGTGTTGTGAATGAAGAAACAATGAGAATTGTTGAACAAATGTCTCTGTGATAGGATAAAGCATCCTTTGGGTTGTAACAAGAGGGCCGGGCTGCTTGTTGGGGTTTCTTGATTTAAATTTGGTAAGTGATATTCAGAGAAAATTATCCATTTATTTTAGATTTTCCAAAGTGATGGAATACAGATTTTTTAAGCATGTCATTATTTTCACAGTTTCAGTTGTTGTAGTCCCATTTTTCAGTTACAATTCTGTTAATGTGAATAATTTCCCTCCATCTTTTAGTTAATGCGTTCAAAGATTTGTCAACCTCCATGAGTTTCTCAAAGAACCAACACATTGTTTTATTGATTCTTTGTATGAGTTTTTGTTTGTTTCTGTTTTTTTTATTTTTAGCCCTTAATTTGATTATTTCTTGTCATCTACTTCTTTTGGGTATGATTTCTCCTTTTGGTTCTAGTGTTTTTAGGGTTGCTGTTAAGTTACTAATGTGAGATATGATCTATTCTTTCACTTTATTATTTATTTATTTATTTATTAAAAATTACCACCTCCTCCCCTCCTCCCATTT
>LOEQ01004256.1:172390-194995 GCA_001685075.1 Bramus lutescens
CTCTCTCTCTCTCTCTCTCTCTCTCTATCTATCTATCTATCTATCTCTCTATCTCTCTATCTCTCATTATCTCATTATTAAACTAATGGGTATTGGCAAAAAAAAGATAAAATAAAACTCAACAAATCAGAATAAGAAAACACAAAGGGAATAAAAACTAGCCAAGGAAAACATACAAGAAACACATACAGATGAAGAGACATATCCATTTGCACACAGAAATCCCATAAAAGTCCAAGACAGGAAACCATAATACATATGCAGAAGATCTGTAAGATTAAAAAACAAACAAAAAAACAACCCCCAAAATTCCATTGATTTTTTTTGTTGTTGTTGTTGCTGCTCTGGGCCTGGGGCCTGCCTTTAACTATGGTTTGTCAAGTGAGACTTCATTTGAGAAAACTAACTTTTCCCTTGTGAGAGGTTATCAGTCAGAGAGAATGTCTTGGTTAGGGATAGGGACTATGTCCACTTCCCCTCCTAACAGTGGGAAACCATAGGACAATGACCTATACCTGCCCTGTACCTGCTGCCATAGTCTCTGTGACTTCATAAGGGTCTCCATCCTGTTGTGCCTAGAAACCCTTGTTTCACTGGTGTTTACTGTTTCCATTGACAAAATCTTTCTGCCTCTTCTTTCCCAGAGTTCCCTGAACCTCTCTGGGGAGGGATTTGATGAAGACATCCCATTTAAGACTGAGTGACCCAAGGATTCTCACTCTCTGTACATTGTCCAAATGTGGGCCTCTGTATTTGTTTCCGTCAGGAGGGAGTATCTCTGATGGTGACTCGGCATGACAGGGATCTACAGGTGTAGCAGAATGTTGTTAGGTGCCATTGTCTTGCAGCAGTCCTGTAGTAGAAGAATGAATAGTATTTGGTTTAATCCTAGGTCTATGGCCTATCTAATCTCAGGTTCTTGGCCACCCAAGCAGTATCAGGCAGAGTTTCCATCTCATGAAGTGGATCTTAAATCCAATTGTGTAGCAATTGGTTATTCTCAGAACTGTTGTGCCTCTATTACACGAGCGTATCATGTGGGTAAGTCACCTTACACGAGCGTATCATGTGCGTAAGTCACCATTGTAGATCAAAGGGTTTGTAGCTGATTTGGTGTTTGTCTTTCTCATCTGGCAGTGTATAGAATGCCTTCCAGTACCGTGAACACTAGTCAGTAGTGGGGAAGGCCTAGGTAGGCACCAGCTCAACTTCTCTGTATTCAATACTGGGTGTAGTGTTGTCTTTTTCAATAGAGCCTTACCATCAGTGTGTGGGGCACCTTTGGCTAACAATACAATTAGATGTAACCTATTCCTGACACTGGATGCTTCATTTGGTAGCAAGAGGTGTGTAGTTGGGGCTTTGTCTACCTCATTATCTGGAGACTCATTTAGATTTCTTGCATATATATAGATATATGTGTATATCTATATATATGCATATTTTTAAGATTCTGTTACTGTAATGCATTTTATATGGCTCTCCTTCGTGTAAGCTGAACCTCCTTGCATACCCTCCCTTCCCTCCCTTCTCTCCCCATTTCTGTTTAATTTGCCTTTTCCAGTAGCCCCACCATTCATCCATAACTGTATATTCTATTTCTCCTTCCTGAGGAGATTTCCCCCTTCTCCCTAATCCCTTATTCTATATTTAACCTCTGTGGTTATAAAGCTTGTAGTCTGGCTATGAAAGACTTAACCATGGGCTTGGATCTCAGGCCCATCTTCCAATCTTACTCTTAAAGCTAGGCCCTTGGTCTTCACCATGGTTTAGTCACTGGCTTGCTTTTCTATCTCTTCACTAGACTGAAGGCACTTTTAGTGGGGAGACCATTGCTTATTCTTTATAATTACTATGTACAATGAATATATGACAATAAAAGGATTAGGGTTCTATTACCTTTCAAGGACACATCTCGAATGACTTTTTTCCACTAGACAACTCCTAAAGGTTCTTCTACTTCCAAGTAGCAACAATAGCTGTAATCAAACCCTTAACACATGAACCTCTGGCATAACTGGGAGACTGAGGTGAAATTAGATTTAATTTTCATTGCATATATTTCATACAACCAAAATTGGATGTTATAAGTATATCAGATTTAATCAGTATGTGTTTTGACTGATAAGAGTGATTTTACATGTTTTAATCATCTAATATGTATGAGAAAAATCACTTGTCAGAGAGCGTTCACTTTAACATTCAAAGCACATTGACATCCAGACCCCATGATGGGTCTAACAGCACTTTCATTGATCCAAGTGGAAACCCCTATGCAGCTTAAACGAAGTAGAGCAAGGGTCACTTACACCCTTGGGACTGAAGATCTGGGCTGAAAAGCCAAGTGTACCAGGGAAGCAAGGCTGGGTCACCGGGCCTGCACTGTTCAGTGACGCTCTCTGAGGGGATGAGTTGCCAGTCGCAGAGCCAGGCAATTATTAGCAAGGCCGTTCTGACTGTGGTTTTGACAGAATGCATCTGTTGGCAGGAGTGGGAGAGGCAGCAAATGTTTGCGGCTTCTGCTTGCTCTGACTGCAACATGAACTTATCTTAACCTTTATCTGGCCGAGTGCCTGAAGATCTCCTTAGGAAAGATGCAGTCATCCCTTTGCCCTTTCTCAGCATCCTCCCATGTCACTTTGCTGTCTAGCTGCAGCAATGTCATATGCGATCACTGCTGTCTGATAGGAGCCCCAGCCAAAGATGTCATTACCTGCGGAAGGCGCAGTGATGTAATCTTACACCAGGATCTATAGTGGACTCTCCTGTGAGCACAACTCCAAAAGCTTTTACTGAGTCTACATGAAGCCAGGAGGCTGGGGGAAGGGCAAGTGGACTGTTTCTTCCAGGATTGGTTATTGGAGACTGACTGTTCCAGTTAAAGAGGCCTCCTGATTGCAGCATTCTCTTCTTTGCAGCTCTAATACAAAGGCCTATGGATACCCATAAAGGGCATGAATGACAGGACAGCATTCATGTTCTCTCCCCCACCTCCTTCCCATTGAATATTGAGGTTCTTTGAGAAGATATCCATCTGCCTACTAGCCTTTCTGGGAGCTTTTAAACTATTCTTTATCTCTTAGAGTGGCATTTGTCCTATAGGTTAAATTTCATATTTTTGATTTCACTTAAATCTACTATTTTATTCCTTTCTAAGATAAAATGTAGATGAATTAATCTATATCATTTAGGTTTTTAGGACTCTTGACAGTCTAGTCCTCCATCGATTCAATAATCATATACAGAGTGGCTGAGAAAATATTATACCCTGGGAATGAAAAGCAGAATGATACAATGATTAGGAATCTGGTTTTATGAATTAGAATCCTGGGATCTTGTTCAGGATTCACCTCTTTTTTGATTTTAAATTTTGTTTTCTTGTTTTCTGTATCTAAGCTGTTCCTGTCATTGAGGTAGAATCTACTTAGTATAGTTTTTATAAAGGTTGAATGAGGTAACCATTTCATGGAGGGTCTACCCAGAGGTTGGATCATAGCAGGATTCTAACACACACACACACACACACACACACACACACACACATCTTATCAATAAGAATTCATGAAAATCATTTATCTGCTCCTCTGGAACAAGAGTCATAGGTATAGTTGTGTGTGTGTGGCAAACTTTAAAGAAAGATAGTGTCATTTTATCAGATGAGGTAAACCTAACAGTGTCAGAGCTGAACGTCTAGTTTTTGTCATGGAAAATCATTTGAACTTGACTTATCACCTCATGTCCAAGGACACTGCTCACCGATACGATTCTTTAAAATATGTTCCCCCATCCAGTTCCTTTATCTATCAACTTACACACAATTCTAAAACTTTTCTAATGAGAACTGAGTTTTGTTTCCTATGTAATCCTCAAAGAGGGATATTTCTAACACTAACCAAAATACTAAAGATGTCAGGCAATTCATTTACAAAGTATGGCTCAAGAATTTATCACAAATGTACCACCTTGTCTTAATCAATCACTTTTTTGCCATCAGACAATCATATGAACAGATCTAGTTCAGCGCTTGGTGCCCTTCTGCAAGGTGTTTGGAAGAAAGACCCTGTTTTAAGCCTTGATGCTGTGTGATGCCGTCTACATTTCTAAACTGATCTGAATTAAAGCCCATAAATCTTAGGAGTCATCCCCTGATGTCTCACTCTCCCTAGTATTCACAGAAGAAGGAACATCTTCCTGAAGCTTTCAGGAATTAACTATGCTTCATGAAGGAAAACATTTCTGCGCACTGTCTGCATGTCCTTTCCTCTGAAGCTCTCTGACATCTTTCCACCAGTTTCTCTGTTGCATTTATCGTCTATTGTAAGGGATTTTTGGGTGATTATTTTGCTTATCCATGCTTTTCTACTACATGAAAGCTCCTGGAGGACTCTGAGCTTTTGATTTTTGTCTTGATTACTTTTCTATTGTCTTGGGCTGAAATAAAGCTAGACTAAGTCTATCAATAAAACTGATTAAGTGAATGTAAAGGTCATATGAATAAATTTCTTCTAAACTGGTTTCTCTTTTTCTCTCTACAATCTTCCCTCTATTTTCCCATTATATTTGTTACACTTGTATTTTGATACTCAACTGCCTGACACTGACAAGAGAAAGATCTTAGTCCATAGCTCTCGACACTCCAGTCTAAGAATAAGTAAACTCAGTGCTTTGAGTTTCTGGTAGATATGGTGGGTAGCAATGGTGCAGAATACCTCAGGGCCAAGCAACAGAGAAGGGCTTCGGTTATAGGTCAGGGGCAGAGCATTTGAATAAAATGGACAAAGCCTTAAATTTAAGCCAAGAATCTCATACCCACAGTCACATGAGTAAACAATAAATAAACAAATCATAAAACAAAGAAATGAAAACCAGGCAGATGAAGACAGGGATGGCAGAATCTCCTTCATGGGCATGGCTCTAGTGGCCTGAGGATAGCCCACTCCTGACCCTAAAGGTTTCAGTGTCTACCAATAGCTATGTTCTCAAAATATTTGAGAGTCATTTATCACCCAAGCTACAACACTTAATTTCACTTTATCCATTCTTCTCTGCGTGAACTGTCCCATACTTTTAGCTGAATACCAGTAAACCCCTTCTCCCATTGATAACTCTAGGAAACCAACCCTTCCCTCCATTATAACCCTCCTACTTTTTGTAGTCAAATACTTGTAGATAAAGTAAGTCATGACTCTGTTGCAATGTATCAAAAACTTTAAATAAAAGTGAATAACTGAACTTAAGAGAATTCTGAAAAAATGTAAACTGTACCTTCAAAGCAGCAAAATTTCTTCCCTTAAGTGTAGCTATATACATACACACTAAAGCACTGAGATTATCTTCTTAACATTAGAATATTTTTTAAAAAAGTAGTCAACATTAAATTTCACACTTCTAGGAACCTTGTAAACAGTTTATTATAAAAAGAACAATGACCATGACATTTGTATCCATTGGGTTGACAAGAAAGTGCTTGGTTACAACTTGGGTAGAATGTTCACCTTTAGTGGGTTTTTTTTTTGTGAGCCATGTGAAATGTATGTAAACACTTAGCATTCAAAGCATATGTTCAAGGCACTTCCTTGGAACAAGGTCTGGTTCTCTTGCCAGCACCTTTATTTCTATCAATGGTATTTGCTCCTGAACAGCCTTCCTGACTTGAGAAAATATAGTGACCTTGAGACATTCTTTAGGTAGGTGTGAGTCTATTGACCATTTTCCTAGCCTCAGAACTAATACTCTCCTATTAAAAAAATATGGGGCTTGATTATATACTTCTACTTTCATGCACACAGTTTAATATCTCCAGAGAAAGAATGTAAAAGAGTTTTCACAAAGGTTTCAGGGGCAAGAACAACTGGAGGACACGGATTTTTACCTACGTTTTCCCTTTGCATTCTCTCTGGAAGATGGAATACCTGAAAATCAGCAAAGACTCTAGAAACTTTCCTTAGAGAGAAGAAGGATAGCATCTCAGAAGATGTTCATCTTCTCTCTCATCAGCATAGCACAACTAAGAAAAGACAATGTCAAAATGAAGGTTAAGTCTAAGTTACAATAACATAGAATACTGATGGCAAGCAATGGGAGAACAAAAGCTAATTTAACAGTACAGGTGACATTTATGAGCCTTAGAACTCCCTTGCCACCCACGGGAATTTCAAAAGTTTGACATTTCCTATAACCGATACTAATCTAGAGAAATAAGAGCTCATAAAATACAGCTTCAAATGTTTGGGGATTAAACAAATAGCATCCCTTTCCTGATGGATGATAATAAGGGGAAGGGCTAAGAGGAGAGAATAAAATACTAGAGTGATTGCATCTGATACACAGCAGACTGAGGTCTGAATAAAAACCGGAATGCCTACATCCCATATGTATCTTTACCTGTTCCAAAATAGGGGTCACTTTCAGATGAGAACAACATCTCATGCTTTCCAAATTCATGACCAAGGTGGAGTGAAGGAAAAGGTCATGAGGCTTCTACATTATCCTGGTGCCATGAAGGACATTTTCTTATGTTGTGCTACTACATTACATACAGCTTGGCGGAGGTCAAATCTGAATGCTATCAGAGGGCGTATGAATCTGAAATACTCTACGGTTCAAAGAAGAAATACCCTCTTCTCCCAGCTCACCTCCCTGTGTTTTATCTCTGCTTTCAGTGCCCCAGCCACTACAAAAGGCCGTGTCTGACTTAAATCATTATTCACTAAGCGAGTCACCTCTAAGAGCGAGCTTAGTTCTGCTTTGCCAGCGATGAACTCGCTCCCTCATGGTCTCCTGCTGTAGAAAATCTCTAAGAATGCAATGCGGCTAACTGTGAGTCTTTGTTCATCTGCTATGTCATACTCTCAGGGCTCTGTATGGCTAGGATTTCCAGCCTCTTTCAATTTGGTTTTCATCACACCAAATCAATAGGATTAGCATTTTGAGACACACAGTCTCAACACATTCTCTGGTTCTTGGTTTGCCCGTGTTAATACTTATGTGCAAGAGTTGAAGATGGCATATCTTGGTTTGTTGTCCCTGGGCAATGGCCTTTACAGTCAGCTCTACATCTGACCTGGTGATAAGTGAGTGCTAAGCTAAGCCTGAGAATAAAGTTTCAGGCCAGACACGTCTGCCTTACTTAGAGGCACTGCCTTCTTCAGATGTCAGAAATGCCTGGCACTGTCAAGGGCTTCAAGACACACTTATGAAAATGCCAAGCAATAGACAATTCAACATACGTAAGGTCTGGAGAGTTTAGAATTATTATGATTGTTGTTGTTGAAGATAAGGACATGAAACAGAAAGAGCCAACAGGTAAAAAGGGATGCAAAAAGGAATGAATGGACCTACTTTTTGAAACTAATTTCAACACATCTAAGTTTATAGTATTCATTCTTTGCCAATTGTATAGCAGACACACTTGATAAACATACGAACAGGCCAGGTAGAATATTTCATGTTATACTGAAGTTTGGCTTTTAATTTGACATGGCATATGTACTAACATAGTTATAATCCTGGATGAAATTTCACCTAGAAGAATCTTACAAACACAAATACAGAATGCCTACAAGATGGCGTGCTTTAGACTGACAGACTCTGAGTACCATGAGCAGCAACTTACCGGATACGTCAACAAGATTGTCCTCCCATTCTCAGCATTGGTGTACTAGGAAATGCCATTTCTAGGGAAATTTGAATCAAAAAAAGTGACTTTTGTAAGCCATTTTCATTGAGAATCTGTTATATGAAAATAGAAAATAGCTTACTAAATTCACTTGCTATTATAATTCATAATATTTAGGTACAATAATAAAAGCCCAAGATTTGTTGTATATATGTCAATTCCGAGAGGGCGGGAGAGAGAGAGAGAGAGAGAGAGAGAGAGAGAGAATCTTAGTATGTTTCACCTCCATGCTTCTATCCTAAATTCTGGCATTTTATACATAATAATTAGAAAGCAGTGTCCTCACCTGAAACTACCTCCCAAGAATTCTGCTTAATACCTCTTTTGCTGGAGGCTTTCACTTTAAATACAGTAAATTTTACAAGGACCAGCCTTTGTGCTCCACATCAGAACATTAGGAAAAGCAGGAAGTACACAGACAGATTATTTCCAATAACATTAGCATAATTTAATTAGCATTGAGAATGCTTGCATTTACTGGCATCCTCTAATATTTAAACAGACAGCAATATATGACCTCATCCAACAGGGCTTCAGACAGCTATTACTTGAAGGTGCTCACTGAAAGAAGCAGTGAAGCATAATTTTAATAATATTTTGTTATTTATTGGGTTATCCAATTTGTATTTTACAAATTAATTACAATGTACTCTGTATAAACAATAGAGAGTTTATTTTCTTTGGCTGGGGTAATAATTTACCAATGTAAGCTTTTAAGGTTTTTAATTCAAACTTATTTCCTCTATATTTAATGGTGAAAGTACTCTAAGTGACTGAACACAGTCAAGGTTATTTTCCAAATTGGGCTTTTCAAAGTTTCTGGTGGCCCCACCCATGGAACTATGCTAAGATTTTCTATGTTGGTCTTATAGAACCCCTGACACCTGCAAAATACTTGTTGCCTCTTGTCTTAGGAGCCTGAAGCATTTGGGATTCCTTTCACACACACACACACACACACAATATATCAATATTCTAAGCAGTCATCAGGGACCTCAATAAATAAAAGATTGGATATTCAGCAATCTTGCCTAAAGGTTGCTTGAAGCATCTAATATTTAAGAGTTAGAAAAACATGTTAATAATAAGCTATATATACAGACAGGGTGGTCTGTTGCCTACCAATGCTTATGGAAATGCTTAATTCCTCAGCGAAGGAGTGTTGAGGAATAATATTCAGGTGCTGGAGGGTTTATTTGTTTTTGTTTGTTTATTTAATGTGCTTTCATGCTTTATGCCTTTAGGGAAGTGATCTCATTTCATGAACTGGATAATT
This sequence comes from Bramus lutescens, assembly GCA_001685075.1. Lineage (NCBI taxonomy): Eukaryota > Metazoa > Chordata > Mammalia > Rodentia > Cricetidae > Bramus > Bramus lutescens. The sequence continues at coordinate 181,345 of LOEQ01004256.1, forward strand.
AACCTAGGAGCAGGGATGGGGAATTTCCCTAATTCCAGAATTAAGAACTAAAAAACTTCCTTCTTTATAAATTATTACTGTATCACCGCATAGCTTTTGCATCATGCCTAAGACCATCTCATCCCAGAATTCTCCTCATTTTCACTGAGGGCTAAATAGCCTCACTTGGAAGCCTTACACTGCATCTCTCCCACCAGGAGTAACGCTCTTCAGTAGGCTTTGTGCGCCTTGGTTAGTGACATATTCACTAAGAAATTGCTTTTAGTACACTCCACCTTCATTCAAGTTAATTATCGATATTATTTGTTCAGAGTTTGAATGCTTGCTTCATGCTCATTTTCACAGATTCTTCCTATTGTTTCCCAACATCTCTTACCCACTTTTGCAATCTGATCTGTCTGTAAAACTTAAACCTAGTCAGGCTGTTTACTTTAAAAACAAAGTCTCAATAGTTTTTTTCCATTACCTATAAAATACATCCCATCTACATTTCATGTCCATTGCTGAATTGTTCTATCAGGTTAGCAAAGCATATGTATGTCCATCTATTGATTGATTGATTGATTAATGTAAAGGTGGCACACACAGTGGAATATTATTCAGGGGAGAAAAGGAAAAGGAAATCTTACAATTTACAAAAACATGAAGCCGGAGGACTTTGTGTTAAGCAAAGTAAGCCAGGTATTCAATGTGTAGGATCTGAAAATGGTTGAAAATTTTCAGCTAAATAGTTAGATTTGAGAGTAAGTAGGTGGTTTTTACAGGCTGTGGAGTATGGAGGAGTAGAGATGCAAATTAAAGAACTAAATCACATTTTAATAAGAAATAAATTCAAACACATTGTTGCAAGAGATAGTGACTATATCTATTAATTTATTTTTTGAAAATTGTTCAGTAGATTTTAAATATTCTTATCAAAAAAGTGATCCTATATGAAAGAATTCTGTGAATTAGCTTGACTTAACCCCCCATGTATATGTATTTCTAAACATCATGATATATATAAATTAAATTTTATAAATTAAAAAATATTTTTCAAGCTCCATTTTTTTGACAAGTTTTCTTTCAGCTTTAACACAAGAGGAAGTGACAAAGTTAGCTAAACAGTACTTTCCGTGTTAATTCCTAACTCCTTTCCAGCATCCTTTCTTAGCTTGGCATCGCAGCTTCCTACAAAGATGGTTCATGGAGCCTTGCCACGTCCCGCTGTAGCTCTTTCACAGTTTGTAAGGTCAACTCTTCACATACGGTTTTCCCCTGATTTGACTTTTATTTTTCACTAAGACTTTATCTGATAGATTTCCATCTTCTGAATGGCTTATAGATGAACGTCTTGAGTTTTCCAGAATACAGAGCAGATCAAGAGGATGGTCAATCTGTAAAAAAAATCTTTTGTGACCCACTATTATAAAATAGGGAAGTCTTATAGCAGAGTGAGGAAAGAATTGCAAATTTTTCTCCCAACCTGTTTTATTGCTGTCACCAGATAAATGACAGCAAATGTTACTAATTTCTCAGGATAATTATAGGTGTCTTGTCACATTAGAACATTTTTATTGTTCAACAGCTATTTCTTCATCCCTGACATATATTAGGACACAAAATCTGAAGTTGTAAAAGCCCCAGAAGAGGAAGAAAAACTGCAATACCATTCACAGCAGATAATGCCATCAAGTTCCAGCTAAATTATTCATGGCAGCTATTTATATGGAGTAATTCCTATACTTACCTGACAATGTGCTGACATGTCATTCTTGCTATATTTTCTTCAGTTGGATTATTCAAGTCTGGGAAGAAAAATTAGCAAGGAGTGGACTCGTCTCATAGCTCGTGTGTTTTTGTTATTCTAAGTTGTAGGCAAAACTAAGGGTCAGGTTCATAGAAAACAGTCTCTTCTGTATGACTAATTAAAGGATAAAAATATAAATGTAATTAGAGATCAAATTAGGTCATATAACCTTGCTTTATGATTTCATGAATCACTGACTCACAGAACTGGCAGAGAGAGAGTTTTTGAGAGCTCCATCCTTCCTCAGCACGAAGCCAGACCTAAGCAGCAGCAACAACAACAAAAATCTCGCAATCAGTTCTTCATGTCTGTTCTTGTAACTCTGACAATTATAGCATTCTTGGAAATTAGAATAGTTTTCTTAATGGACAGTTGCATCTTCATTTTATAAAATCCTTTCAATAACCCATAGAAGTAAAATGATTAATTCATAATTCATCTTCTCTCCTTACATTATTTTCTTTCCCAATTTCAAACACCTTTGCTAAGCACACTGTGGTTTATGCAGTGCATGGGTTCGAGTTTGTAGGGCTTCCTAGCTGTGGAACCTTGGTGCCATGTAAATCCTGCTCTTGTTCAGCTTCACCACCAGCACAATTGAGGTGAAAAATAGTGCTTTATCTCTCAGGCTTTTTATGAGAGTTAAGTATTTATATTTATTATGCTTGTATTTATAAACTTTTCTTAGTTCAAAGTGGTATGTTTTGGGAGTTCCATAAATGTTTATTGAAAATTTAAATTACAGTTGGAACAAAAAGAAATTAAAACATAGAACTAAAAAAAAACAACCAAAAAAACCACACTCTCTATCCAGTCCTATTTCCATTCCATCGTATATCTGTCATAGTCTTATGCATGCATCAATTATATGTAGCTTGTAATTGGAAGGATGCTGTCTAAAGAAAAAACCATCATCACTGATTTGTTTACTTAATTTTAGTTTATGAACATCTTCATAACCTGAAAAAATCCTTAAAATTGCTTGACAAATGCACAGTATCCATTATGAGAATTCAGCAGTCTCCCTGTGGGTCAGTAGTTAGTGTTTCCAGTTTCTCCTTTTTAAAAAGCAAATGCAGTAACAAGTATGTTCAAAAATAAACCCTTATCTGATCTTTTGAAGATTTTTGAAAAATGAGGATGTTTGGGAGAAGAGAACTTTCAAGTGTTTCCAACATGTACTCTGTTCCAGAATGAAATTCGTTAATGCTCCAATGAAGTCTTATAATAACAATGTTCACAGTAACACATTTTCTAACTATGATAGTAAGACCTTTATTAGTTTAATATTTTAGCTGGAACTTTTTTGGAGCTACATTTAAAAATATTTCTATATATTATCCATTATAAGCTAGTTAACACTTAAAATGTTCCAAATTTGGTGGTGAAATCTGAATCAGTTTAGTATTTTTATTTTTTCATCTCATATTCAAGTGAATATTTCCATAGAGTAATTATCATAAACTACTTCATGTTGTTATAGAGTCACAGCTTAGCCTGTGGCTTCCCAAGTAGAACTTACAACTGTCTTGCACTGTTCTTTGGGACATATTTTCAAACCTGACCTAAGAGTTTTTTCTTCTTTTGGGTTATCTCTCATACTGTAAATCAGGATAAGGGGCTCATGAGTACTGAGTTTAAATCTACTCAGAACAGAAACGCCTAAAGTGGGGAGGGTATGGGAGGAGTTGGTTGAAGGGAAAACAAGATTACATATAGAGTATGAACAGTTAATAATAAAAGGATAAAATAAAGCATGAAACGATTAGTGGTCAACATAAGGCAGATTATGGTGGGTAAACTGAGAGCTGGGTCATCCTGCTGTGCGTTCTCAGTGGGAGGGCTTGGCACAGCGATGGCGGGCAGTTCAGGTATCAGCAGCACTATCCACGCAAATCGCCGCCCATCAGAAGCATGCAGAACATGGCTTTTTGCATCAGATCTGGCTAAAGAGCATGCACATGCCATTGTTCTGGGGATTAGATGGGTAAATGCTAACCCCTGGCCTGGCACCGTAGTTGTCACTAGTACTGACTTTTATTGTGATGTGTCAATTCTCTAAACTTCATACATTATTGTAATTAGCTGTATGAATGATTGCTCACATACCCAACAGCTATAATAGGGGAGTTTTGATTGAGTAGTGGTCAGATTTTTGACGAAAAAGGAAAGGGATTAGAGCCAGAGTCCCTATTTCATGATATGCATCTTATCTTTTGAAGTGGAGTGAACAGCTCTTTATTTGAGGGCAGTTAATTAACTTTGTTCTAGCCCACTCTCTGGAATCGGACTCCTTCCGTTTCAGCATGGCAGCCTGATTTTGTCTGAAAGGTACATAGTCAGTCCTGACTTTTTATAAGATCAAATATAATATGTTGTTACTGTATATGAAATAAAAGATACAATTATCTTTCCTAAAATAGGAATTAAAATAGAAATATTAAAGTAAGAGTTAAATGGAAAGTAATATATTAATAACAAAAAGGATAAAAGGATTTAGAAAAGGACAAAATATTGGGCATAAAGGTTTGTTTTTAACAAACTTACAAATCTTTTATGCTATTCCTCTTTTCAAAATGTGACATCATATTCCCGTCTTCAGAACTACAGGATAGATATAGCACCACCTTTAATGACTGGAACATCATAGACAGATCAGTTCCTTATTTTAAACCAGGCCACAAAAAATTAATCTTTGTAGTTTCCTTCTTTCCATCTTAGATCATAGTCTTCAGAGGAACCCAGTAGCCATGCCATAAAAGCAAGAAGTCATGTATGTGAAGTCACTGTAGCAAGGGATCTGGCTGAGGTCCCAGACACTAACTGGTCACCCATGTAACTGCATTGGAAGTTGAGTGGATCACTAGTGCTTGCCAGTAAACATGAGAACTTGAGTTCAAAACCCAGAACACCTGTAAAATTCAGGCAGATAAACGAGGACCTGTCTTAAACAAAGTGAAAGGCAAGGATCAACCTCTAAAGTCCGCACACATGTCATGGCACACATGTACCAACAATCACTGATGCACACATACAAAAACATGCACAAACTTATCAAACACACAGAGAGAAGAGAGAAAAGGCTGAAGCTCTACATATCTTGACTGAAACTTGATGAGTTAGCTCTGAGCCAGAACCACAGAATCCACCTGAATAGAAACCCTATGGTGTAAAAGCTTGGTTATTTTTTAAGCTACTAGTTTTTGGAATAACTTGTTACATAACCACATACAAACTGTTACACTGAACATGCTATAAATTGAGATTTCAACATGCATTACCTAATCTAATCCACTTGAGACAAGAAAAAGGCCAAATGCTTTTAGTGACCTAGAAAGACAAGCAAAAATGAAGAATAATAATTAGGCATGTAAATACTGAACAAGAAATTACCTCTAGGCAGACCGTACATTGTGTCAGAGACTAGCCATCAACTGCACCCATATCTTCTTCTTTCATGGAAACAATGTTGGACACACCCAGCATCCCTTGCAAGTCATTTGGCAATATTGACAGCTGACCTACTGAATGCGGACTGGTCCCACAAAATTCTCCAAGCCTTCCTTGTCTTCCTGCCATCCAACTAGAGTGGACAGGGGAGCTACGTGGGGGCAGATTCTTCCAAGTGAATGTGGAGTAAACATCACCCTACCCAAAGCCTTAGAAGAGTCCTGTCTTCAGTACAGTCTCATAGAGCACAGGCAGCGGGCTTACTAGGGAGGAATCTGAGCAGGTACACGCTGGTTTACAACCACATTAACAATTGGCATATGTTGTTGTTCATAGGTAGTCATTTGGACCCATTTAAGTACAAAAAAAGTCTGGAAAATACAGTCCCAGTTTCTGCAGAAATTCTCTTGCAACAACTCTACAAAAAGAAAGGGAGAAATGTCTTTTCTACATTTATGCTGAGCAAATACCCAAGTTAAAGTCCAATCTTCATACTCCTTACAGTTCCCAAGCTAATATCAGCCCCACCCCCAAATGCACAATCTTCTTCATAGGGTTGAGATGGCTTGTTATGTGATCGGACAAACTGTAGACAAATGAGGTAAGTTATGTACAGGAGGATGGAACAGGGGCAACCGCAAGAAACCCTCTTCACCTAGCTGCCAGTCCACGAAAGCGCTGAGATTTGCCAGGCAGGAATTTTGCGGCTCTTTTATGTGGGGCGTGGGTAAATTCCTTTATCTGGGCCTTTTCTGTTTTCTGGAATGCACTTGACTGCCTACTGATCTTCTAGGCGGCGCCTCAGGAAGTCTGTTGTCTTTAATTCTCCAGAACCACATCTAAATGGGTATTTAGGAGCAGCTTTGCTTGAAGGCCAGATGTATTTCCCAGCACGTTTCCTGCTGGCACAATACTGGTTAACAGTTGCTTTCTGAAGTTCAAATGGGCCGAAGGCCATGGTTTGACAGTCAAGTTTCTTAATATCCATGTTTCCACCACTTCTTTTCGGTCAGTTCTCTGTGCCAATGCTCATAATCAAATTTTCTTTTCTCCAGACCTGAATCATCCTTCTGACTCAAGAGCTTCCCTTCTCAGCTTAATGATTCCCTTAAAATTATACTCAGCAGCTCTGTCTCTAAAATGATCTATAACATACGGTCTCATTATTGGTGGATTTTTAACCTCAGTCTTGAAGCCTCATGTCTCACTAGAATCTAGCAACGATCGCCCCAGCCCCTTTCATTCCATCTGCTACCAAGAAATTCCTCTTTGAACTCAGCATTTGTAGAAGATATTGTTGAAGGCAAGTGCAGGCTCTGCTTTCTTCTTGCTCCGCTGCCCTGGTTTCCTTGCCGTGGGTCCACTTAGCAGTAGAGGGTACTGCCAAATACTTTATTTAATTATCCAGGAGATAATGAGATCAATTTGTAGCGATTTTTCTTTTTCTTTCTTCGTCATTCATTCATCCATTTTTATTATATATACATTTTGTTGTTTTTGTTGTTGAGACAGGGTTTCTCTGTGTATCCCTGGCTGTCCTGGAGCTGCAATTTTTCTTAATATCATTTGTATTCCAAAGCAATTTTTGATAGTTTGGCAAGGTAAAATAAAAGTCAAAGATAAATTGAAGCACATGCACTCTGAGTCTGGCTAAGTGAATAAAAGGGTTTTGCCAGAGCGATCACATGACATAATATTTTAGGTTTCAACGCTGCAAATGTAGACGAAAGAAGGGGAAGAGGAAAAGGAGGAAGGGAAGGGGAGTGGGATTTTTCAACCAAACAAAAGGATTTATTTTACAGTTTCTTCATGGCAAAATTCTTCTATTCAGTCAATAACTGAATTTTCTGCCACAGAACAGATGACTGGAGCTCTAGCTATTCAGGATCTGGAGAACATGAATATAAATTATTCCACACATGATCTCTGTAATTAAGCAAAAGACAATGTCTGCATTATTTTTACATACAAAAAAGTATTAGAGGAATGTTTCTAACCTGAAAGCATGAGGCACTTGAGTGATTCTACCATGGTACTTGATGAATACCCTTGTATGATAAGGATGATTGTGATCATGGGAGAAAGGGGGAGGGAAAGGAGAAGAATGGAAAGGGATAGGATAAAAAAAGAACTATAGAGCAAACAGAAAGATGGGGAGGAGGGACAGAAAAAAGAAAAACAGCCTATCATGGAGAAAAATATTAGTTTTGTCAACATCCCAAAAGGCAAATGTCACCATGTTATAGACAATGAAACTATGGCTCAGATAACTGGACAAGGGAAGAGCAGAACTGTCATTCAAGCTTCAAGACTTGGATCTTCTTGGTTCTGATACTTATTGCATCATGTGCTGGTGAGACCGTGCCAATACACTACATGAATGCAAAATACTTGGCATAAAGTAATCATTCAGACATGGCTACCTCTCCCTGGATCCCACCCTGAAGACTACATAAGAGCACTAAAGGAAAAATGCCTATGTAGGTTTATTGGAACCATTTTAATAATGATAACTATAAAGTAAAATATCTTAAATAGGTTTTCTTTCTTGGATAACAGTTCTTCTAGCTTTGAATAAAATCAATTTGTCAGTGAAAAAAGTTCTAAATTTTAATCTTCTACTTCTTAGTATCATATACTTTAGTGGAATCATTTATCATCATTTTTATTGGCTGGCACAGGGCCCTATATCTAGCTGAGACATAAAAGGTGTATGTGGATGGAGTACCTGTTTGCTACCTTGAAAATCTCCTTTACTCTCCGATTTTGATAACAGCAACACCTATAAAGAGGGGCAACAACATACCAGGCCCTTGAGACTGTCCTGTATGCGATCTACACGGACCATATTGCAAGAAGACGATGAGATTTATCTGTCTTAACACCTCCTGGATGATCACAGTTAGTTAACAAAACAAACAGCATTTTATAAATATATATGTGGCAATAACTAAATTTTTCTTTGTAATGATAAGCAAAAATCTTGATTCTGTTAAAATAATATATATATATATATACACTTAATTCCAATTTCCAATTCTCTTTTTAGAATCAACTGACCTTGAAAACACTTAGACATAATAAGGATACAATTCTACTTAATGATACAAAACAAAATGGATATCAAAATTCAATTGAAAAGATTAAGAGAAGAAATATAATGTAGTTCAATATTTCCTGCTATGAGGATATAAGAAAGCCTTGAGAGAATGGATAAGGACTGAAAGGTACCCTAAAATGAATGCATATTTTGACACAGGCCCCTCATGTCACGGATCAAGGACTTGGATGCCTGGGAAACTGGTAAAGCCTTTCCCCGGTCAAGATCAGAAAGGCAAAACCTTGGTCCAAGTACTACTAGCATTTACTTTTGGGCAAAGTTATAGGTTCAAGTACTAGTGTTTACAAATAAATAATCAGTGTGTGCATAGACGAGCAACTGAAGCTTCCTCCTCCTGGATGTTTACAGCTGGAGACCGCTCACCTACAGGGCTCTCCTGGAGAGACTGGCCTTTTCCTGTTCTGGCTCTAACAAGCATGGTGAGATCCTGGGTTGTTTTGGTAGTTGGTGCCACTCCATCAAAGTGCAGGTAGTGCACCTGATCCCAGTACATGTGTCTGTATGTCTGCCCTTCTTTATTGCCTTACTCGCTACCCCTACTTAGATTTCCTAGTCTAGTAAAGGCACTAAGCCATGCTGGCTGAGGTATAAAACCTTGGATTTTCAGATGAGTGTTCTTGAAAAGTTCTTAAAAAAATCACATAATTCATACTCTAAAGTTCAATACCAGGTAATTTAGAGAACTCTAAATAGCACACACACAAAAGTAGCTTCCACTATTTTATGCATACAAAGCAAAATTAATAAGACATAGTTTAGTGATAGGATAGTGAGAAGAGTGTTACACTTGACTTTTATTTTTTCTTGTATAAGATTAATTTTAAAAATATGTTTAAAAGACCAAATTTGTATTATATTAGATTTCAATAAAACCTGGACACAGTAAAACCATCTCAATAATTTTTTTTTTCAAAATTATAGGACACACTATTAACATGTAAGGCATCAATGCCATGAGGAAAAAGCCCATCATCTTCCATGACCATCCTGTATAATATCAAAAAATACACATTCAACATCACTTTGAGTTGGCAAGAAAAGTAGAATGAAAAGCCAGGAAAGAATCACAGAGAAATACATTGCTGCAGAAGGATTCATCTTTGCCTTCATACTCAGATTTCTTTACAGTCTGTGTGGGAAGCAATCAGACAGCAAGGAGAACTAAGACTAGCTGTTTCCACAGGGGAGTCACTAAACTTTGGAGCCAAAGAGAGTGTTGTCCACATTTCTAGGTAAGAGAACAGTAATTTAAAATAAAAGTTTTATAAATATTACACACATTTATGAACTTGTAATTGAAAGGTTAAAAATAAACCAAAAAAGCATTTGTGGGACTCTGAACAGACAAACAAGCTTATGAATTTATAGCATCTCATTCTTTATTATAGATACCCGTGAAAGACTTCTTGTTCACAAAATCAACATTAAAACATGCCATATTCCAATAAAAAGACAGCTAACAATAGCTTAGGAATATTAAATTTCTGTACCTATAAAACATACCCTATCATATATACAGGCTTCCACACAGCAACCTGCATACTTAACTAACAGAAGCCAAGATTATGCTTTTAAGTTAAGTCATGGATTTTTGAATCAAGTCTGTGTGTTTGCACTAGCACCTTCCCTTTGACAGTGTTGATGTCAATCAGGCAAATTAATTCCAAAAGTGTATGCCCACAAAAGCCAAAAGAGAGATTATATAGAATTATTGTGTGGACCATAAAATGATATATTTTCAAAGAGTCTGAAAGTCAACACTATTAATTATCTGTTTTATGAGTTTCTGAGTGCTAGGGAAAGCCCATTGAGACTTCATTTTAATTCTCCACATTGTGGTGACAGTTTATGCCTTGTTTTAGAAAAGCTAAAGCAATTCTAGAAAATCGTAGGATGCATCTTATTCTTCGGTGCACTTAGACCTAGGGAAAGATAGTGTGCCTTGCTGCCAAGGGCACAATGTTGTGAATCTCTTCTGTCAGGCCACCCTTTTTGTGGCAGCTTGAGCTGCTGCAGTAGAATCAGATGTCCAGCTGGAAAATTCTTCTAGCAGAAACATAGCGGTCTTCTCGTTGGCTCTGACCATTAATCCAGACAAGAGTTTCATATGTGTACACAATTGAGAGAAGAAGACCAGAATGTCCATTATGGAGTTGTTTAGAATGCTTTCTTATTGAAAAGATATTTAAAAGATACTTAAAATGTGTGTGTATGTGTATGTATGTGCTCAGATAACTAATTCTTGATACAAAATTATCGTAGTACACTTTCATTCACCTGACTTCACCCTAGAGACAAATGAAAGGACAGTGCAAATATTGTGGTATGGCACTTTGTTTACAATTGTGTCTTGAAAGACATGTGCTGCCTGGGGTCAAATTGGACCTCAAAACAGATTTTTCAAAAGGGGGGTGATAGGCTTCGACATTTTGATATCAAGGTACGTATCTGGGTATTACAGAATTAAGGGGCCCAGCAGTCACATGGGTGAAAACACTCGGGCCAGAGAGAAGTTGATGGTTCCCAGCAGACTTCTGTTCTTCAAAATCACAGATCAGATACCTAGTAAGCCACTGGGACAGAAAACATCTTCCCATGAAAGGTCAGTGGCTCATAGTGCATGGTCACATCAGGAGCTGCAAATGGCTGGCAAAGAAACATCATTGCAGAGAACCCTACACAAATTCTACAGCCATTTCCAATGCCCCCAAAGGGGACAGTTTATTAGAAATATTAAGAAGCTACACTGTCCATTATTCATGTGAAGCTTCTACAGATAACAACTGGCATCATGTGGAAGAGATAATCCACAAATCCCTAGGAAGATCCAAGATCAGCAGCATCCCCTCAGCCTGCTCAATGTCTGATTTTGCACACGGTCAGGCCAAAGAAATTTCTAGTACCTAAACCACTTTGTATTGTATTGAAATCAACAGTGCAGAAAGTTCACAATTTTTCTTTGCCTGTATTACCTTTATCTTTATTGTTGTTTTCTTGCAGTGCTGGGGGCTCTACTCAGGGTCTCACACATGCTAAATAAACACTGTACCCTTGAGTCAAGTCCATAATCCTTAGTTTCATTTTAAATTCAGGAAATCATCTCAAAGAAAGGCACTAACAGAATGGGTGAGGGCAATACATATAGAGTAGCTGGAGGAAAGCAGATTAAGGTAATTATTAGATTTACATCAGCACAGCCTAAAGAAAGCATCTAGGTGATTTTCTCAATTGGTCCCTTTGGGTGTAATGGCCTTCGCGCCTATCAGCAGAACCTTGAGTACTGTGATCTCCGTGTTGGAGCAGTTTTAGATAATGTGGAAATGAGCATTTGCTTACTTTCAATTTAAAATCTTCTTTTCCGAAATGACATTTTAAAAACAGGTGACTTTACAGTATATCTATATGACTTAGCAGCATAGTGAGTTCAACAACTTGCCTTGTATTAAAGAACTCTGACTTTTTGCTTCTGTTATCATCAGTTTTCTAGGACTGAAAAGACAGCCTTCTTGTTTACTTTCAAGCTCATCAAAAACTGAAAATTGGACCACAAATTCGTTCTGTTTAATTTGCTATGCAACTAATTAATTATGGTTTACAAAAACAAGCTTCAGAGATCTCATATAAATAAACATGAACAGTTTATTATATTTTTGAGACAGTCTTACTCTATATTGCAGGTTGCCTTGGAACCGACTCTGTAGTCCAAGCTGGCCTTGACCTTGCATTGATCTTCTTCAAGTGTTAGAATCTAGGCATGACTCACCAGGCCTGGCTTTAAATTGGTTTAAATTTTATTTGACACATTTTGTGCTTGCTGTTTGAACCCAGCTCAGACCTACTCACGCACGAAGTAGATGATTCCCTTCTTACTTCAACATCTCCGAAGTGGTCCCTCAAGCTGACTAGCAATCTAAGATGAATAAGCCTTGAGAAGGTTAAGTTTACAATTCTGGGAATGTGCCTTCTGCACAGATGACCCAAGAGCCACCAAAAAGCAAAGCACAAAGGACTGGCTACAGCAAACAAAATATATGTTCCTTCTAGTATTTTGTGGTTTAGTAAGCCAGCACTTCATGACCAAGTACTTAATTTTACAAGGTGTGGCTGTGGAGTTATATCCATAGTTCCCACACTTTCCTTACTTCTGCCTAAGAATTCTGGGGCAATGCTTGCCATCCCTACCTCATCCTCCATTACTATTTTCCTTTAACTTTTAATAAAGCTAACTCAACCAATGGTTCTGGTATCCACTGGAGCTCATTCACACAGATGCGCAAACTCATACACACCCACAGCCATCAATAACAACACAGGCGTCTACATTAGACTTCATTGAACTTAAGCATCTCCATCAAAATCACTAGCTCATCCCATCACTCACACCCGTCCCTGGCTCCAGTCCTCTTTAAGAGTAAACTCACTTGTCTTTGTAATATACTAATAAAGCACTAAGCAGAAGAGCAGGGCCACATCAAAGAACCTCAGTGCAATTCAAGATCTTTCCTAGGCTGTATTTCTCATCCCTTTCCTGACCTCCTTGCCCACAGTACCTGCCATATACTAAACATTTTCACTTGAACAGAAGAGAAAGTGGTCCTTAAGGGCCCGAAGTAGAAGGTTTTCAGGATGATGTCTAGATCTTGTCAGGGGCAATCAGGAATAGTGACAAACTCAACTCCCACTAAATTAATGGGTTTGATTTTTCTCTTTCCAGTGTAAGATTTTGGCTATAGGCTTAAGGACTCTTTAAGTAATGACTTGTGTTAGGCATCGTTCCCAGGAGTCTAGCTGCAATTATCCTGGAGGCTCTCTCCAAACCACCACCACCAAATGTCACCTGGGGAGACTGCCAGGCCTACTCATGACTCAGACCCTGCTGGATGTCTGACTGCCAGAAGATACATTTTTAAAGTCTAATCCTTTACCATACGTGTATGAGAACTGGTAAAGCTTTCAAGGGCATAGGTCATCAAGCTGAAGGTAAATCCACAAGGAAGCAAACTAGGTATCAGCAACTATTCTACTTCATTCGGGGGAACAAAGGTTTAAGGAAAACACCTCATGCTAACAGTTAACCTCCTGTGTGTCTGAAGATGATTTATACAATTTCCTTAATGGGAAGGTGCATATTAATGACACAGGTTGACGTTTCTAAATATAGTAATAATTTAAAATATAGCATTTTATAGCTTTTAAAAATCAATCATTATCCTCAAGTTTCAAAACATTCATACTCCCAAAGTCTACATTTTAGTGTTTAGCCAAATTACAAGAATACAATTTTAGCAAAA
>LOEQ01004257.1:0-20498 GCA_001685075.1 Bramus lutescens
GGAGCCATTTCAGGGTTGGGCAAGAGCCTTGACTCTAGAGGGGTTCCTAGGTGTTCAAGGAGATGTCCCCAGCTTGTTCCTTGGGCAACTGAGGAGAGGGTGCCTGAACTGGCCCTATCCTATAGCCACACTGATGAATATCTTGCATATCACCATAGACCTCGATGGAGGGGGTAGGACCTTGTACTTCCCATAGGGCAGGGAACCCTGACTGCTCTTTGGACTGGAGGGGGAGGGGGAGGGTAAGAAAAATTGGAGGCTGGCAGGAGGTGGAAATTTTTAATAAAAAAATATAAAGTAAGTAATTAATTAATTTAAAAACTTTTATTGATATTTTGTGGATTTCAGATCAAGCATTCTGATACCACTTCTCTTCCTGTTCCCTCCCATTTGACCTCTGCCCTTGAAACCTCCTCCAAAAAAAAAAAATTAAAAGAAAATCCGAAAACTAAACACAACGAAGAAACAAAAGCAAAACAACAAAAGCAAAAAGAAAAGAAGAATCTTGTGGAAGCTGTAGTTGGCCCATTGAGGCACAGTTTACCCTTTAGACTGTTTATCTTTGCTTGTAAGTGTTCTTTGCTAGGAGTCATTGGTCTGGCTTGAGGCCTCTGGTTTCTGTTACACCACTGATAATGGGCTCTCACTGGGGCTCCTCTTGGATATCCTGTTGTCCTGTGTTATGGAGAGCCTGCTGTTTTGGATCTGTAGGTTCATCTCCTTCACATGGTCCAACAGTTCATAGATTTAGTAGATGTTGGGATGGGCCAACTCATAGCCCTGGTTACGGGCCTGTGCAATAGCTGGGTTGGTCAGCTGGCTCGCTTTCCCTCATCATCACTACCTAGATGAGTTCTCCAGCACTGCCTTATCTAGCTCACCCAATGAACCCTTCAGTTCTCCTGCTCTTGGGCACTTAGAATTGGGTCCCCCTTACTCATATTGCCAAGGCCGGCTCTATCATTTTACCCAGGCAAGGTTCAGAGTCCTCTCTCCCGACTGTTGTAGGGGATATGGGGGTTTGGGGTCCGTTCTCCTGCTCTCAAACCCCCAGGGCTGGCTCACCTGCAACCCCAGCAACAGGGTCAGCTGTAGTATGTTGCCCAGGCTGGGTGCAGGGCCTGCTCTTCTATGTATTGCAGGTGGTATAAGGCAGAGCTAGTTCTCTGACTCTATTGACTTGGGTCAGCTCATCAAGAATTTCTTAACCACTGAACTATCTTTTCAGTCCCTGGAAAACTTTTCAAAAACAAATCAAAACCAAAACATAATAAACAAAACAAACAAACAAAAAACACCCTTTGATTTTTTTCACATTTACAATTTGTCACCTTCATTTCCTTCTGCCTGAGGAATATTCAATATCATTTCTATTCAGCCTTGACAATGTTCTTTAACATTTTTATAATGTAAATTTACAGATTGTGGATGTAATTCAGTTTTCCAGAAACATCTTGACATTTATTCATGAAGCACATTTCTCTGTGGTTTATGCTTTTTTTTCTTTTAGAGCCTGTGGTCCACTGCTTTTCTACCATTGTTTGTGGTGTGCTATCAGCGACTTTCCTACCCTGTTTTCCTCACCTGCTTGCATTTACCCCCTAATGTTTTCACCATTATCACCTGAGTTTAGCAACTTGGCATCTTCTGAGATTTTTCCAGTGTGTTGCATAAAAGTCAAGAGGTTCAGAAAATGGTCACCATTATAGGTTTTATTTCCTTTATATGCTGTCTCTCTCCTCTATAATGGAATTTCAATTATACATAAACTAGACCTCTCGGTATTCTCTCATATGCCAGTTATTTCTGCTCAGTTAAAAAAAATACCCCTGGATCCTCATTTAGGTCAATTTATATGATTTGTTCTTAAGTTAACGACTCCTTTTCTGCCTTTTCCAGTCTAAAGTTTGCCTGTCCACTGAATTTTTCATATTAGATGAGGTCCTTTAATAATTCTAGAATCTCCCCTGCATTTTTAAATATATTTCTATTGCTTTAAAAGAAAGACCTGTGCTCACTACCATCTTAAACACATCAACCACAGCAGTTTTAAAGCTATGCTTCTTATTTATTAAATTACAATATTTACTATCTCTCAAGACTCTGTTCTACTCACTGCCCTTTCTCTCCTGATTTTTTCTGTTTAATGTTTCTTTTTGCCTGTCTTAAATAACACTTTATAATATGCTAGGCATTATAGATAGCAATGTGTAAAAATCTCTAGTTCATCTCTCTCTGAAAATTACTGTGTTTTATTGTAATTGGAAGTTCAGTTACTGCTAATCAATTTGGATCCTTGTAAGGTTGAGCTCCCCCTCTGATATGGGTCAGCTTAACTCTTTTCCGAAACTCATTCTGGAAACTGAATCGTTATTCTTTGGCCCTCTCCCCAGTGAGCATTCATCCAAACCCCACAATCCCTTGCGATGGAGAGCGGGTTGGAATCGCTGCTTATCTTTTTAAGCTATTTGTTTCTGACNACACGCACATGCAGCTGTTGGTGCAGCAAACATCCACGGCTAGGTTTTGACCACCACTTCCACCCTTTCCTTTGCTTCCTACTTTTCACGTTTGTCCATGCCCATCCTTTCTGAGACTGTGTTCCCTGTTACTTCAAGTCAGTAAAGCTGCAGCTTTTGCAAGAATTTTTACCACTGCACACCATAAAATCTCTAAAAGCCTTCGTGAGAAACACCGCAAATGCAGAGCTCACCCTGTGTATTTGCTTTCTTAACACTCAAACTCCGGCCATGTTTGCCTGCTTCCCTTATTTTCCGGCTCTTTCAGATAAGGTTTTCGGTGCTTTTAAAAACTGCCAGACTGATTTTGAGACTAGTCTCTACCACTACTGAATCCCAAACTGTTCCCATAGTAGTAGCCTCTGAAGCATAAAAAGTAAGCGGTCCTGTGGATAGCAGCAACCTGCTGGTACCCTGAGAAGTTGTCACACAGACACTAGCTCGCTGCGTGCACCTTGGATGATGTGTCGTTTGTAGTAGGTTTCTAAATAAGCTCTATCATAATCCTCTCTCTTCCTCATTGAACAAGAAAGATGTCCCCAACACCCCTATGCTCTCCAGCTCCGCTCAGACTATGTAAATATGTAAATAACAGTCTTTGGTCTCAGAGGTTGCGTCATAAATAAAGCAGAGTTCTGTCTTACACAGGAGCTGGTGGGGTTTTGCTGTTGTTTTTCCTCCCGGTAATCTTTTCCTGCTGTATCTTACTCTCTATACTTTTCCTGCTGTATAAATTTTAAGTATTAACAGCTTTTGGAAGTCACGGTATTTGTCTTGCGGTGTTTGTCTTTCATAGTTTAGACGTTCATCTTTAGAGCACACCTTCCCTAGCACTTCTACACTTTATTAGAACCATAGAAATGATGTCATCTGACACATTTGACTTTAAGGATGAATGACAATCTTCTTGAGGGCAGTCCTAACCAGAAGAGACTTCCAGAATGTCAGCTTCTTAAAAGACACAATCTCACAGCAAACTCTTTGATCCCCTGAGTTTTACAGTCTTCCCACCCCCTCTTCTGAAATGTTCCCTGAGCCCCGAGCCATACTCCAGTAAGTAGCTGTGTTGTCTGCTGTGACTGGGCTCAGCTCTCCACATTTGGATTGATCATGGTTTTCTCTAACGGTCTTCATCTGTTGCAAAGAGGATTTTCCTCAATGAGGGGTGAGAATTACACTTGTCTGTGGGTTCAAAGACAAGATTCACAGTGTATTTAGGGATTATGGAACAAAAGGAGGAGAGGGATGATGTAATTACGTTATAATCAAAAGGCCCTGAAGTGATAATTAATAGACCAACCCAAACATGAAGAACTGGGAAGTATGGAGAATCCCACATGGTCTGATTGGCCTGTAGAGAAGATGTAAATTCCCATGTTTCCTGCATTATTCTGTATGTCCAGCCACATTCTTCATGGATTTCATAATACAGTTTTCAACTACATTTTGATTATTTTCTACAAATCCTACACATGGTCAAAGAGGCTCTAATAACACTGATATTTAGTTTTAGGGCTCTTGTGACAATTTAATGATTTAGCTACCTCCATTTTTATTTAGTAAATGCCTCCAGATAGTGCTCTCCTCATTTAATAAACTAAGGACACAGTAGAAAGAAGGTCAAATGGTTCACTGAAGCTCACAGAGGGAAGAAGCCCAGAACTTGAAGCCAACCCCAGAACTCACAGGCAGCAATCCCCCAGTGTAAATATGCTACTGATTATTTGATTAGCATTCCTTACAGCACCATGCTATGGAAGACCCTTGTCATCTGCACAGTCACCTTCTCAGGATGCCACAGCAAATGGGTGCAATGGTATAGATGCGAGAACCAATCCTAAACTTATACCTTTGCTACTCAGAGTGTTATTAAACCAACCACGCTAGAAATCTAGATTCTTGTGTCTTACTCAGGACTCACAGAACCCTCACCAGCCTTTTACTGCATGTTTAGATGGCTCATGGGCATCCTGAGCTTGAGGAGTGTGGTTTAAAATTATTAACTCGCTCATAAACAAAATATTCCAGGACATAAACAAATTTAAACAATATATAACCACAAATCCAGCCTTACAGAAAGTAATAAAAGGAAAATCACAACCTAAGGAATGCAACAATGCCCACAATTAATTGCTTACCAGAGCAATTAGCATTATCTGTCTACGTATGAACTTACTTTGTAGAACTATGGCAATAATTAGACCCCTGAGACCTTCCCATCTTCCTCCTGGCTCTCCAGGAACTAGATCTCCCCTTACCTGCTGCTTAACCTCTCAGCCTGGCCTGTTCTTTGTGCTCAGTTTACTGAGAGATCAGCCTAATGGGTTTTATATTTGAACCTCTTCCAAGGAAAAACTTTTGCAAATTACTTTCCACATTTACTTAGACATAACACAGGATTTTTTAGGCTTCAAGGGGGATAACTTTCAGCATAGTGATCCATCTGGTTCTTTCAGTATTGATTGCATGGTTGAATGCATAGGCCACTGCGTTACCTCAAGAAGCAGCGCATTGTTTTGTAGTTCCACCCCGGGTTTCTCTAGGTCTCTTGACCCATTTGTCCTTGGATGCTTCACTAAGTTCTATTCAGCTTCTCTTCTCCTGTCTCTCCACCGATGTTCTCTTTTTAACGACACCCTTGCCTAGTACTTCCCCACTGTGTCTTGGCTGGGGTGCAGAGCTGGAGGCGAGTAGTATCAAGTTTTATCTGTGTGGTGCTTTGTTTGGAACAACTAGAACCATTTGTGTAACGGCTCCTCTGTGGTTCTACGCCTCATGTACATCCAAAGATGAGCTGTAATCTGTTGGGTCTGTGCAAAGCATGCACTTTCACAAATGCCAGCTTCTCAAATGAAAGAAGAAGAACCTTGTTTCCACCGGATGACCCTCTCTTGCCAGTGAAAACCTGACACTGATGGTTACATGAAGCTTGATATATCAGTGCCGAAGCTGTCAGTGACGTTTCTAGTTCCCATGGGTCACCAGCCTCGTCCCTTTGACAGCACGAATCCTTCCTCAGTCAATCACAGACAACAATCAGAAGAAAACAAATTTGCCAAATAACAATCCTCTATTACCTTCTGAAAGGAAAATCTGGTGTTTCTATGTGGTCTCAAGGAAGGGCCATAGCACAATTGAAGAATAAATATCAAAATTCAGGACCTGCTTGTTTACTTAGCCTCTATGGACTCCTCTGGTTTTCCATCCTTTCTCCATCACTCTCTGGATAACTTTGCACACAGTCAGAACCTCCTTTGGTCCAAATGGTTAGAAATGTGTCCAAATGGCTAAGAAACTGACAAGAAGTGTGCTCTAACACCTCACTCTTAAACAATCACTAGGTGGTCCAGGACTGTGACACTGTCAAGGGAAAGAAAATATTTTCTGTGTTCCTCTATATTATGGGATGTCCCTCCTGCCACATTTATAGAGCTTTATTTCTTCCTAATGGTATTTGTTTATGGAGTCAGTGTGAGCATTAGATGTGATGATCCATATAAAGTGTACAGCATAGTGTGTACACAGTATTGGCTTTATAGGTATAAGATTGAAGCAGAAAGAGATAGAGCATGTTCCCCAAGGTGTTGTGTTAAGGGACAAAGTTCTGATTAATCCCCAAATCCACTGTACCATCCACACTTTCATTGCAATGGCAGCTAGGTCCATCCATGAATACTGAAGAGAAGAGTTCAACTTATGAGTTAAATGCTTTCCTACCAAACTGTCGCATCACCCCTAGTCTCTTTTCAGCATTGAAATGATACCTTGTCCTCATTTAAACAGGCAGGCACCTTGTTTAATCATCACACCACATGCTTTCTTTAAGATTTCCACTGCAAAAGAGCAGCCTTCACCAAATTCTCCACTGGCAGGGATATCTTTTAAAATGTCAAATCTCTAAGGGAAGAAAATAGATCCATCTCTATTTCTGTCTCCTAGCCTAACAAAATCCAATTATGGTAGCTATAACCTCTCATCTGCTTACCATCAGGATCTGCCAGGACTGGACTTAAGGATGACACATGACTCCAGTGTCCCCATGTTACCTTTAGAGCAGAGCCTTTCTGACTAACTTTCAGCCAGACTTTCAAGAAACTGTTCCGAACATACAATGATCTCCACTGAAAGTCAGATGCGTTCCCGTGTTTCTCCTAGCAGAGCACAACTAGGAGATCTGATAAAATGATCCACTGTCTTTTTGTTTGTTTGTTTTTGCTTATATTATGGTAGTAAATTTTAGTTCTTGCTTAAAGATTCTGTAGGGGAGAAGAGTTGATCCTGCATCCATGAACCAAGAGATTCCTCTTCACTCTAGGACTTAATCTTTATTTAAAGCCAAGACTTTCAGAGGAAAGAAAGAGATACCTATCTTCCCTTGGGATTTAGCAGAACTTAGGATCATCATTTTGCTGATAATTAAATAATTTCCTTTGCAGAACTAATGCTGGCTTATTAAAAGATGTCTGGAAAATGTAGACTCCCAAAAATTTAATTGCAAGTGGCGGGGGAAACAGCCCAGTTGTTAAGAGTACTCAGTGCTCTTCCAGAGGATTTAGGATCAATTCCCAGCACCTACATGGATGTTGACAACCATCTACAACTCAAGTTTCAAGACATCTGATGCCCTCTTCTGGCCTCCTCATTTACCATGGTTCACTGGTACACAACAGGAAAAACATACACATATTTTAAACATTTTTTAGCTAATCACTATAACTCTAATCACCAGAACACTTTGATTTGTTCTCCACCCAGATGTTAATGAATTTTGTAATAACAACCACTCTATATTCAATTTTCTATTTTCCATCTATAATCCTATTTGAGAAATACTTGTTATACACCCTCTGAAGTGTCATTTTCAAAATGTTTGTAGAATTTAGTGCAGTCAATAAAAATTATTTTCTCAGTTATGGTTGGATGTTTTGGTGGTTGTTCAATTCATAGTACGTTAAAATAGTACATGTAGTTGTCAGCATTGGGGAATTAGTGTGGTCACAGACATTGATGAGTCTGAGATCTGAGCCAGAAATCACATGAGCCAAGAGTTTGAGAACAGCCTAGCTACATTATAAGGCCTCACCTTAAAGAAATAAAACATTTAAATACAGTGGTGTGTTGAATGACGTGAGTTAAAGAATCCCAGGCTACACCAAGATAAACCAATTATATCGTCTTTGTTATAAGGAGCAAACTTATGAGACAGGAACGATAAGTCCAACCTCAAGTGTGAAGCGTGGGAACCACAGAGAGAGGGAGCCCTGGGCCACCCAGAGTTTTCCTCTGGGTACCCAAAAGGTCACACCCTAACCTAGTCTCATCTCTTAAATATCGTTGGCTGATAGAGATTCCCCATCAGTGATGTGAAATTTTTTGTATTCAGGATTCTGTAATTAGCATCCAGTCTTCAAAATAAAACTACTGTGTCAAATTTTAAATTCATGAACATTTAATATTGCCAACTTAACTACTCTGCTTTTATATATTCAAAATTGAGGTTGCCAGCTTAACATATATCCCTTCCCAAATTGACTTTCTGCACATCTCTTCTTCCGTAGCCCCTTCTGTCTTTGTCTCTATTCTGAAGCAGTCTATCACATGACCTGAGTTGTCCACCAAGCTCAAGTCCACGTTTTGGTCTGTAGCCCTTGTGCTCACTCTATAGCCACTTTCCTAAGAGACACCATTTTCTAGTTCTCTTACCAGATTTGAATCTATTTTCCTGGAAATCAGCTCTTTTCTGTGTTTATATGTATTTCCCCATCACATATTTCCATTTTAATGAATACCTTTCATATCATTATGCAAAAAATATGAAAATGACCATTTTGCAGTACACACTGGAAGAGAAATTAAGAACAAGCATCTCTCTGTTATTTATGTTATGTTGTATAAAAAATGCTCAGCCAGCCACCTGTTTAGCAGGCTGGTTTTATTAAATGTTGACTTCTTTGGGGTTTCTCTTGTCCTAGGTGCCTTGGCAGAATTTTATAGTGGCAGAGAGTCTAAGAGGCACCCTATAACCCTTCACATGTTGTCGAGTATATCCAAAGATTGCTGTGGCTGTCAAGTCATCTTAGCTGACACATCATATACCAATGCTGTACTCTTCTAAGTTTTCTTAAACACCAGGTTCCTATCATGTTTTCCTTTGTAACAACTCATTTTTTTTATTTCCCTCGTCCTGGCGAACAAAATGAGTAGGAGAAATACTGAGTCGACGCTTGAAATTTGTTACTATGCAGTTAAGGTCATTTCCAGTCCTAGAACAGAAAACAATAAAAACAGTAAAAGGCTATGGCGAATTTCAGACGAGAATATTCGTCAGCTAGAGTGTGATCAGAAATGATTTCCCCATCTTTTCCCAGTCTAAACTGTTCTCAGATCAGCTTACAGTCTAAAATGTTAACAAATGGTACAGAGGGTGCATTCTACTATAAATCACACCGTTAAGGTTGGAACAGCCTGTGCTTATCTGATCCGGTTGCTAAGTACCTGGACTTTATGACTCTGGCCCACAGAGATCTGAGATGCCAGCTGTAGTTGAGACAGAAGAGTCAGAAAGCAGCCTTATCAACCTGTTGACGATGAATGCAGGCACAAAGCTGCCCTAGAAATGTTTAAGTGCTTCAGACAAATGAAGCGAGGCAAACTCATTCAAAACTGGAATATTGTGAGGTAACAGCCCAGTCAGAAACCATCTGGAACTTATCTTGAGCTGCCAAAGGGTATTTCAGGCACAAGACAATTAATATTTCCCAGGCTGTGTAATTCCTCTTTTCTTTTGCCTTATTCCAAATAACACTTATTTAAAGGAAATGTTAATGAATGAATAGGTTGTTAAGCTTGCTGTAGTTTCCTATGCAAGTGTGTGTGTGTGTGTGTGTGTGTGTGTGGTATAGTGTGCACACAAGGTTATATTGCATTTTTTTCTTCCTTTGGCTACTAGGTTGCCTTATTTTCCTCTCTTCTTATTTCTTGTGTTTTAGATCCCTTTTCTCATATATGAATATATGTGTGTATGTGTGTGTGTGATCTGATATGAAGTTACTTACATAAAGGAAGTCATATTTGTCTCAACATGGATTCAGAGAGTCAACCCATGTCCAGCCACTAGCTTGTGAGTCAAGCTTATTGCTTTCTATGCAAGACTTTTATAAAATTTGGTATCTGTGAGCAAGGCAGATAAAGTATGAAAAGCATGCTTTATTGTAATGACTTAGCCCACTCTTTGGTCATATGTAGTAACTAATCTTGATTATTTCTATAAGTCCTTTCTGCAGATTCCCAGTTGATTAGCATCGACTATGACCTCTCTAGACAGTACAATTCTGAGGAAGAGGCTTTATCTAATTGTACTGGAAAACCTGAGCTTTCGTAGAATGGCTTCCCATCCTCCAGCTTTGTCATACAGTTTTAAACATGAGTAGTTAATTTTGAGAATGTAACAAAGAAAAAACAATGTGGTGGCTAAAAGCTGCTTGAGGAGCAGTGGAGAGTCATATTTAAATGCCTACTTTTTCACTTACTGTACAAGCAAATCGCTTCCTTCTGTTTCAACATCATCACTGAAGAACAGATACTAATGACAGTATGTTGTATCGGTTAAAACTTCAGAAACTAATTCATCCAGGAGATGACAGCATGCGAATTGGAACACAGAAGCTTGCAGTAATATTGGGAACTGAAGAACAGAAAGGAAAACCATAAACAAGGAGAACTACGGGAGCCTATAAGTGTCTACTGCTCTTTTCAGCCAAGACTCTTTCCACTTTGTGGTATTATGATACAAAGTCACCCCATAAACCTTCTCAACACTTCAGTCTCTCACATGCTGGACTTAATATAAATGAGTCCCATCCTAGGACGGTCTGTTCTAATAGAAAATGTGGTACCTACCAATCAGACTAAAAGCCTTGCTATATATTTAAGGAAGGTTAAGATCGTCTAATACAATCACAAAATAGTGGCAATAATATATAGTTACCTAAACATCTGTAAATTTTCATTTCCATCATGCTTACCCAAAGCCTCATACTTAAGTGAGGAAGCCGGAACCCATGACTCAGTGGTTCCTTCTGTTTTCCAAGACACTTTAGCTGTAACTTACAGACCACATGATGAATGAACAGTCACTTTACCTTTGAATTCTTTTTATAAACTTGCACCCACTCCATGTTTCTGGTTTCCTTACTGTTCAAGGTTTCAAATTGTCTCCATTTTGTCTCTATTATTGATTTTACTTCCCATTTCCTCTGTATACTTTAAATTTTGACTCTATAAATTAAATTTCTGCCAATATAAAATTCTCAAGAAACTTACAGACCTCCTATACCATTCTATTAAAGGAGAGGCTCCTCTAGGATCTGTTCAAGATAATCCCATCTCAGCTTTTAGCTTCTCTAAGACACCTAAAAAGTACCTCTAAAAACTGCCCAAGTCATCAGCCCTGGCTAGTTTTTGCTGGAGACATGGACTTACTCTATCACTCTGTAGCCCTGGCTAACCTGGTGCTCACTGTGTACCCCAAGCTGGCTTGAAACTCACATAAATCCCCTCGCTTCATCTTCCTAAGCATTGCATTTACAGTAGTAAGCTACTATGCCTAGTTACTTTAATTTTTAAATGAATTTACAATATCACATTTAATCTTAATTTGCCATACAACTCAATATATCTTGATGTTCTAAGAATAAGAGCCTGTAACTTAGGGGAAAGTCATTGTTCTGTCTACCATGACTCCAATTCTGTCAAATTTCCATACACTAATGCCGCCCCTGTCTCACACATACACAGAGAGAGACAGAGAGAGAGAGAGAGAGAGAGAGAGAGAGAGAGAGAGCTTTCTAGGCCTGCTAAGAAGTAAAATAGAGCATTTTCAGTCTAGTAAGTGAAGGCTGTGAGGAAATCGCTCCAATCTCATCATGCTTTTCTGGAGTATTCAGCCTTTGTCTACTGAGACAGCTAACAACAGCCATGCATATACAGTCATGTGCATGTGTGTATGCAGAACTTAGGGAAGCAGAGGGAACAGAGACTTTCTTTTTCTTCTAAAATATCCTGAGTTATCATTGATTCTATCTTTCTTGAAGGATATTAAAACACATGAATGAACATGTACTTTAAAAAGGACAAGGATAATACTTCTTAAATCACCTCTAATATGTGACTCTGTAAGGTCAGAGTGTTATGTTCTGAATATGTCATAGTTGACTTGAACCAAATTTGGAACATCAATGCTATTGATTCAACTGTGAATATCTATCTACTCATTCCCACTAAATATCATCTTGCTAGTAGGTTATGATATAGTGTATTATAGAGTAGGTCAAGCTTTATGATGATTGAGTAAAATAATACCATTTATCCTGTGTTTGAGCAATATCATGAATCTATCATGTGAGTCAGCTGCTACTTCATAATTGCCAAAGCTTTAAGAAATAATTTGATTTTATTTTCTTGATTAAATTTGTTGTTGATTTCATACATGTAAATGGTATGTTCTATTTACTCTCATTTCCCCACCCTCCCTCAACCTCCTAAGCTACTCACATTAAATATGTTCTCCTTTCCCCCCACAGGGTATTGCCTTGGTTTGTGTGTCATCTTCACAGCAGACCACATTGCATTCTACAGTCAGGCTGCACTGTCATTCTAAGCCTCTGTTTGAATCTTGCTGATGTGAAGAAATAACATAAACATGCATCCTATACTCTTGGATGTGCCCTGCCCCTCTCCTTGAGAGTTAGAAGATACCTTGGTCTTTTAAAAGTGCAAGTGCCCGACATTGAAAAATGTTTACCAATGGGACTAGAATGAGGTGCACTCGGGTTTTTATTTTCATGGCCAAGTCCATTTACATTCCCATGATGCTGATGCTGTTTTTGTTTTCTACGCTTATTCTCATTAGTTTGTTGAGCTGTTTGGATTGTTGACAGTGAGCTGCTTTTCTTCTGTATGGTAATTTACATGAAATCAAGAGAGTCGAGTGACCTGTAATAGAGGCATATGAGTGTTTTCAGACTGATGGGATTTACTTTAAGAAAAATGATTATAATTCCCATTCCCAAGTTTCTTCACTTTGTCTTTGCTGTTAGTTAAAGTCCTACCTATTTGAAACACATCACAAATTATCTGCTGTAGATTTACTTCCTCATGAACTTGCGGGAATAGATAGTTTCCATTCTATAAATTAAATTTCCTGCTGTCTAGCCCCTGGCAATTTTGTAAATAAAATACCCTTGGACCAGCATTGGTTTACAGAAAAGAATGCAAGCAACCACAGTTGTATAGATTTTGAGCATTGGATGAGAAAATAAGCCTGTTTATCTTCTGAAACATTAGCCTCCAACTTCATTGTTTTGTACAAAACAATATGGCTTGTGGCTTTAGAATTGCTTCATTGATTTTAGCAAAAATGCATTTCCATCAAGAGTTTAATATATATTTAAAAACTGAAGACTTGAGTCAGGACATAAAACTGTACTTTGATGTTCTCTAAAGCAGTGTGGATTTGGGGATTTTCCCCTTGGATGGAAATACACATGGGATAAATTTGATAAAGTTACTTGAAATACAATCCCATGTGGCCTGGAGAACACAGCCACTGAAACTTAATTAATTCATTTGCCTTACTCATGTATAAACTGTAACGCCTATTCCATTCAAAACAACTTTGCTTTTTAAGCAAAAATGACATTTATGTAACTATACCGATATAGTAACTGCTATTAATATTTAAGTCTAAGGCCATAACTTTAGGATTGCATGCTTATAGAAGTGCCCATTAAGATAAGTAAGCAAATCAATGAAAAAATCATATTCTGTCTAAATTATTCTTTTATCTCTTCAAACACCAACAGTCAGGTGACTTTGGTGTTGAAAGTAGAAAACAAAATAGATTGCTATCAAAGGACGTGTCCATCAATCTGCCTGGCAACTGTTCTGGGGAAGGGCTGCATTCCCTCTGTAATGGGGCTCTCTGTTAGTTATCTGGAATTGTCAGTGATTAACAATGGTTCTCCGAATCACAGTGGGTCACTAATGAATACACAGTGACAATGAATTATTCCAAAAAGAATATTTATGACATTCTTGTCATGTACAAGCTGCTTAACATGGCACTGATAACAACACCAATTTTGGAGCATGGGTCTCAACCAAAATAAAAGCAGATGCAGTAAATTTGTAGGAATCTTAGAAGACTGAATATCAGCTAATAAAAAGACCAATTTAGGCTTCAACCAAATGGTAATTTAATTTCCTAAGGTTGATGCATAACTGTATCAACTCCTCAATTCTAGTGAAAAATAAAATGATAAGTACTGTTTTTAGTGACAGAGTAAGGTGTACATCCATCAAAGCAAAAATGACAACTACCCGTGGACAGCTGCATATGTTAATATTACTAATGGAATTCATGCTTTTGGATTTTGTGATTATTCTTCTAGGAGTTTAGCCTCAGGAAATCAACTGAAATGTTCAGAGATTTAGACTTAAAGCTGTTTGAAGTCATTGTGATATTATCTATAGTACAGGGAAATTGGCATCAACATAAATATTCAACAATCAGAGTGAATAAATACATTATGCCACATTCTTTTATGGGAATGTCTTGAAATTATTAAGTAACAGATATTGTGGATGAATCAATAGCATAAATTGCTCAAAATATAGCATTTAGTTAAAAGATAGAATACAAAAGTACTTACTGTGGCCTCAGTGTTTTAAAGGGGAAAAGATATATCTTAGAATTTTATTGTCATGAAGAGACACCATATGCATGGCAACTCTAATGAAGGAAAACATTTCATTGCAACTGGCTTCCAGTTTCAGAGGTTTTGTCCATTATCATCATGGCAGGACATGGTGATGTGCAGACAGAAAAGGTGCTGGAGGCAGAGCTGAGAGTTATACATCTTGATCTGCAAATAGCAGGAGACTGAAAACCACACTAAGCATAGCTTGAACACATGAGACATCAAAGCCCATCCCCACAGTGACACACTTCCTCAAACAATACCATACCTTCTAATAGTGCTGCTCGCTATGGGCCAAGTATTCAAACACATGAGTCTATAGGGCCCATTCCTATTCAAATCACCACAGACACCAAAAACGTTGAAGGTTGTTGTGTTCAACTGAGGGCCAAGAGGTCTATTTCACCTTCAGAAAATTCTTGGGTTGGCCCTTCCTGAATTATACCTTGCAGACAGAGACTGCTGTTCATATCCCAGCTGCTCAAACCTAAAATAATCACATAGAAACTATTAATTACAACACTTCTTGGCCTATTAGCTTAGGCTTCTTATTAACTAACTCTTACATATTAAGTTAACCCATTTCTATATTATATATTTTGCCACAAGGCTCGTACCAGTAAAGTTCTGGAGCATCTGTCTCCTTTGGCAGCTACATGGCATCTCTCTGATTTGACCTACTCTCTCTCTAAATCTCTGTTCAGATTTCCCACCTTGCCCTATTCTGCACCACCATCAACCCAAAGCAGTTTCTTTACTAACCAATGGTAATAAAACATAGTCACAACATACAGAAAGGAATCCCACATCACCTCTCCTTTTCTGTCTAAATGAAAAGGAAGATTTTAACTTTAAATGGTAAAATTCCATATAGCAAAACAGATATGAAGCAAGAATTACAGTTACAATATTTATATCTACTTTATATTTTATGTAACTAAGGAAAACTATACTTATAACTATCCCTCAACTCCATCAGAAGGATATAATATTACCCATGTTAACAGGAAGTGCACTGAAAGCAACTTCTAAAACTCTAGAATTGACAGAGACATCTAACTGCCTGGACAGCCACCCAAAGTTCCTCTGTAACATTGGGGCATCCATCTTCAGCCTACAGACTCATAGTTTCTGGCAGACTTTTCCATTAAGCCCGAAATTTTAAAGACAGTTCTGCCTATATTGGCAGTTTTCAGTTGCTTTCTTCTGTGTCCTGTAGAATGTCTGGCAGACTCTTTGTGTATAAGAAACACCAAAGTACTGTATCACCTTTAGGAATGTTCAGCAGTCATTTTTCTGTATGTCTTGCATGTCCAGTTCATACAGCATACCATCAAACAGTTCAGGCAAGAACAGTTTCTTGCCCAAATGGCTAACAAACTCCATAAGGAGCCTCTCCGATGCCCATCATCCCCTTGAAATAGACTGGTGCTGCCAGGAGCAGATGTGCTTCATTGTCATGAAAAGTTCTAAGTTCTTAAACAATTCAAATGCCATATTCTGTTAGTCTTTGAAAGGTGTGAAGGATACCCATACATCTCTGTACATCTAGAAAATCTAACTAACATGACTACAAGCTTGATTATNTATTATAGATGACTATCTATTAACCTGTATTTCTTAATTATATATTACATTTTTTCAATGAGCTTCACAAACACAATACCTTAACCAAGAGCAGAAATATACATGTAACAAAACTGACCTTAAGTTTGTATCAATAAACCAAGATCCATACAAATGCAAAGTATTCATCTCTATAGCATATCCCCCTTTAAATGTAAGCAAACATTTATAAACAATCAACTAGGGAATTTTGGCATAGTTTTCTCCAAACATCTTCCTGCTTTTTGTTGGGCAAAGTATTTGGGAGTTCATGGAGACTTTTCATGCAGTCTTGGTTCATTAAACCATATTAGCCTAGAAGAAATCCACAGGCTCTCATCCTCTGTGGAAACAAAGCAATACCTCTTTTCCAAAGCAGAATATCCTTAGTCCCAAGTTTGAAGTCAAGATATTTTTAAAGTATATATGTTGGTTTAGCTTAGCAGCCCATACAATGAAATGTCTCTCTGTACTTAGCTCATTCACAGTCAAAAAATTCAAAGAAAACACAATAATATACATAATCCAGACTCTCTGTGTATTTTCCATCTTTACGTGGCTTATTTTTCTTTACTCCTTTAATCTATGACTGTCTGTACTCTGTCTCTTTAAAGACTTTACCGTTTCTTTATTACTTTCTATACTCTTTTTCTTCTCTCTCTCTTAAGTATAAGTACATTTATCCAACAAGTGACCCATTTAGAGATCTTTTCCATCTGGATTAGTCTTTATTGCATTTGTATCTGTAATTATTTTTTGACCAGGAGAGCTTTTTTAAATGCTAATCAGGTCATGACTAGGACCAACTCCATGGCCCTCCCTATAGGCTCCACCCAGTCCAACATGGCAGAGGCATGTTTACTATCTCTGAGAGCCATATACATTGCCCCAACTCCAGGGTTTCAGTGGGTCTGTGTCACCATTAAGCAGTTTATAACACTCTGCTCACAGACCCCATTTAAATGTTTGGCTTCCTGAAAGAGCCAGAGCTGTTTGTGCAACTAGTACAAACTAAGAAGCCCTAGCCTAAAGAAGCCATGCAACCTTTGCTGCCAGTACTGAGTCAGGAAGACCTCTCTTAAAGGAACCACTGCTCACCACCAGCAGAGCCCATCTGAAAAAAAAATGCATCTACCAAGAAGCTGCACTAAACTCTGTTTTATGTCTAGAATTTCTTTTCAAGCTCTCTCAGGTTTTATGTGGCTGTAGCCAGCCCATGTTTTCATACCAATTTGTAGACAGACTGCTTGTTTGTTTTGCGGCCACCCAGACTCAAAATAATTGCACAGAAATTGTATTAATTACAACACTGTTTGGCCTATTAGCTTAGGCTTCTTACTCACTAACTCTTATAATCCTAAATTAACCCATTTCTAATAGTTTATATTTTACCATGAGGCTTGTGGTTTACCAGTAAGGTTCTGAGATGGCTGTCTCATTAGGAGCTACACAATGTCTCTCTGACTCCACCTATTCTTTCTCTACATCTCTGGTCAGATTTCCTGCCTTACCCTATTTTGTGCCGCCATTAGCCCAAAGCAGATTCTTTATTAACCAATGGTAATAAAACATATTCACAGCATACAGAGGGGAATCCCACATCACTACCTGAGAGAAAATGAGCAGGATTCAGCAGAGAGTGAGTCTGACTTACTGTTTGGGAACAATAGACTCATCAGACTTGTCCACATTCTCTTCAGGACTAGAAAAACCCTTGAAAGTTTTGAAGCTAAAACTTCATATGCATAGACCAACCATTGGGCAGCCCATGAAAAAAAGATCAATGGTGAAGAGAATGTTTATCCTTTTTTTGTAATTTTTGCTTCAAAATTCTTATACTCAAAAATAAGCTCCCATGGTGATGGAATTAAGAGATGAAAAGTCATGAGAATAGTGTGCATGAAGAGAGGGAGGGTGTTTATCATTAGATCCTGGAAAATGACTTCAGCCTTTCTACATGTTGGGGACACAGCAGCCCACTGAGTTTCTGCACAGTGGGACTAGGACTGGATATGGTTTGAGTGTGTGGCCCTAAAGATCAAGTGTTGAAAGTCTGGTTCTCAATGTGGTGATATGGGAAGTGATAGGACCATTACAAGTTGAAATCTGGTGGGAAAGTTTAATCCCTTTAAGTTCCTGTCCTCTAAGGGATTGATTTAGCTTTCATGGGACTCCCTAAATGCTCAAGGAAGTTAATTACCAGAGCAAGCACAACCTTCACTCTCCCTCTTTCTTCCGTGTAGATGTGATCTCTTCTCTCTGTATACATTCCTGGTATTACGACTTTATCTATCGTGTGGTCCTCTCCAGGACAAAACTGATGCCAACACTATTCCTTAGAACCTCCATAATTCCCTATCATATAAGCCAGTCTGTGGCATATTATAGTAGTAAGCAAAACTAGGACAGCATACAATAATATCTTTACTCAACTCAACTATGCTGGTACCCTGATGTCAGAAATCTAAGAACTGTGAGAAACAAATTTATATGTCTATTAACCACCAAGTTTACAACATTTTGCTATAGCAACCTGAATGAGCGATGATATGGTATAACCTTGCTTAAGAGATTCCCTGCAGCTGGGCAGGGGTGGCACATGCCTTTAATCCCAGCACTTGGGAGGCAGAGGCAGGTGGATATCTGTGAGTTTGAGGCCAACCTAGTCTACAAAAGCTAGTTCCAGGACAGGCTCCAAAGCTATAGAGAAATTCTGTCTTGAAACCCCCCCAATTTTTTTAAAGAGATTCCCTGCAGCTAAAGGCAATCCCAACAAAGAGGGGAAGGTTATGAGCTGTCAGCTGCTGTATTTTCAACATCTAAGGCATAAATGAGTAGCCTTGAAAAAATCTGAACATATTTCTCTCATATTTACCACAAGGGATGCTTATTAATGGTGAGGAGTTACCAGCAATTCCCCTATTCTGTCTCTTTGTTTGAAATGTTTACATATATTCATATTTCTAGGATAATTTAGTAATAAGAATATGCCCAGTAGACATAACAACAAAAATTGAGGTACTCAAGCCTTCGTATTTTGAGTTCTCATTTGAATTCACCCAATTCTATTAAAATGAGAAGACAAAAGGAAATCAGAAAGTGGCTTAGTTGTTTCTGTCAGACATTGTTTTCCCAGTGTCTGTTTTTCATCTATGGAATATGAAGATGAGAGTATCACAACATTTTGTGCTTTATTGGCTATAGTTTGATCTCAGGTGTCACTGGGAAACCTTTCACCATTGTTGTTTAAGAGTCAGTAAGTTGGTTATCCTTCGGGCTATGAACAGTAGCCATAGCTACTGTCACATAGAAGAGTGATGAATTTGGCACTCCTTCTCTGATTCCTTAGATCTATCCACATAAACCAGGTTCTAATTCTTCTCCCTGAAAATCTCCACAAATCCCTGTGCCCCGATTTATAGTACCTGTCACTGGGCTTCTGGGGCACTGGGTCACATGATCTTCTAGCCAAATACTTCACTATTTCCAGTGAAAATAAATGTGTCATCTGTCTGACAGCCCAGGCACAAAATTAAGAGGCATGGAAGGCAAAGGGCACATTTTGTCATTCAGTTGATTTGGGATTGGTGGCAGGAAAGAGTTCTGGGAAAAGCGGAGGGGCATGCATTGCCTCTAAAAGCACGAGCAACACAAGAAGTGTCATTCAAGTAGGGGACACTGAAAATGTCTGACTGACCAACAAGAATGAGAACCACTTCCAAGTGTGGTTCCATCCTTGCAGTCAGTAATGGCTGCCCAGCTGTGAAAACAACAATACAAAAGCCAAATTTGGAATGGTGTGTCAGGCTCTCCAGGGTGGATGTGCTGTGTCTCTCATTCTAGAAGGTTGGAGTGCGCTTCCGAATAGTAACAATTGAAGGTGGACCACAGCCCATATCTGAAAATCACCTGGGAACGTTTCTGAAGTCAACGATTTCTCTCAGTGCTTCTGTTGTGTGTGTGGGGGGGGTGACCTAGCTCACCTATCTCAATCCCTCTGTCTCATTGGCACACAACCAAATTGCATTTCCTGGCACCCCTTGCAGGTTAAGTGTCACCACCCTACATTTTAGCCAATGAAAGATGAGAATAAACTAAGTGAACTTAGCCTTGCCCATAAAACTATGATTCTTCACGTTCTCTCTCCTTCCGTCTACTCGAGGCAGACACATATGGTGACCTTGGAAACTCTGTGCAAGATATTTTGAACACAGGAACCAAAGCTTCACATTTTGAATACCTCTTCAAATCAGTGACTCTACCAGTTAGAAGTCCATTTTTTTATCTTGCATGAGAACTACTACACTCAGACACTAATGGCTACAGGTTCATCATCTACAGAAGTTTGCATCAGTATGACAAATATGGCCAGTTCCCCCTGACTTGCATCTCATTACTTCTCTGTGATTCCGTTATTTCCACAGTAAAATAAGGATATTTCTAGCCTGTAGTTCAGGAAGTGCTTGGAGGATGATTATAGGATAATGTCAGAGTGCTTGGCCTTGGGTAAACTCACAGTAAATGACATCTTTATCAGCCTCTCTTGTTCAAGGCCAGTTTTTGTTCGGCATTATTGCTAAATATTCAACATACATGATCTCAGTTAACATCAAGA